>JAQGAF010004054.1:0-15450 GCA_034687865.1 Kryphioiulus occultus
AATATATAAACATATATGGCCATGTAAGAGTATATAGGGACATATATGACAATACAGGGTCATATATGGCCATATATTAGTGTAGGGACATGTATGCCCATACATGGGCAAATTTTGATATAACTATACATGGCCCAGCCATATATAATTTCATACATGGCCCATATATAACTTTTCCACCCGGGTCAAACTTCCAACATGTTTAATTGGACCTTGTGCTTCACATTTTAGTTTTCTAGAACTTGTTATCACAAAAATTATATTTCTGCTTGTATTTCGTTTTGCTCAAATTTGATGGCACAATTTTAATATAATTTTAACACAAAATTGTATCTTGTGTTAACATTTGTTAACCATTATAATGTCAACATTTCTGTACTCTATATACTAAGTGCTAAAATGTAAATTTTTATTAAATAAAAAAATTATGGAATGTTAACTGTTAACCAAGTATCCAAATTAAGGGTGAAATGAAGCCATTTTTTAACTATTTTTTCTGCATTCTTCCATACTTTTATGCTTTCGAAATATTTCACGCCGAATAACATTTTTTCAACACACACTGTATAGTTTACATATGTAACAGACCATAGGACAGTAACTTCCTATGCTTACTTCGGGATTCGGTGGAACTGCCACCGGATGTGTGAAGAAATTGGTCTTTTTTCTAGTGAATTCCATCCTTTGGTCTTCCGTCATCAGAATTTCTATGTATCCTCCGACTTGCAAAGAAGAACGAAAAACGTTACAAACCGATGCCCACAATGCAGTGCATCCAATATACAGTGTATAAAAAACACACGTTGTACTTATCTGTTTTCGTTGATCGTTACTTTTTCTCAGAAACATGGCTAATATGAGAGTGAAGCAACCAATCACTCCCAGAAGAAAAAACGCGACAAAGTAGAAAGTGTTTTCTTTGCTCATGTCCCGTGCAGGTTGCATGTCAATCTAAAAAAATGTTGGCCTGATTTTACCAAAGCTTTAAAAAGACTTTTCCAGAAAAATAAAAAAAATAACAACTTCGCAACATTTAGCTAATTAGATTATTACAGGACCTTTTTCCCATACAGCCAAAAAACGATTATGCGCTGAAAATAAATTCTATTAAGATTTCTTTGTGATATTACTCACCGTTTTGGCGTCAATGGCGTTATGAACGATGAGTACCCACCCTTTTATAGTAGCCTAAAAATATCGAAAATGCAATTGACTGAATGTTCATAATGATTTCACTTTGAAGATGTCAACGATTACTCACTACGTGAAACAAGGCCAATAAAGCATTGCCAAGGTTGTCGAAGTGATGATCAGGATTTTGCCAGCTGGTGAAGGATGTTAAATTCTGTAAGTACAGGCAATCCAATCGGTTGATGACTGCATCAAGCTCCGATCCAAGGATTGCTGTTTCGTAGTTCACACACGAATGAAACCTTCCACTAAGCAGCGTCATGCCAAGTAAGGCAAAGAACAACCACAGAATGCCACAAGCCAAAAAAACATCGAATAACGAGGACAACTTGTATAAAATGGCAGAGACGACAACCTAATGAATAAAACAAAACGAGTGAAAAAGTCGTCCACGCATTGTTTTAGATCAATCATTTCTTATATGCAAGGAGAACCATGAAGAACAAATTTAACAAAGATCAGTATAGGCAAACTTTGTTAAAAGTGTATCCTACATTTAGAACCTGAAAGGTTAAATTCAAAAATCCTTTCTTCTACCTACCGCATACATTTGAGTATGCTCACTAAGAAGAGAACTACAACCAGAACTGCACTACAACTACCAATGGATATAATTTACATTTATGATTTAACACCGCCAAAAATTTGAAAAAAATCTATATTTTAACCCTTTTTTGTCTTTGTTGTTGTTTTGTATTTAATCTAACCTTGCGCACAGAAAATGATAGGGAATAGGCATATTAATTTGGCCTATTTTTAAATAAAGAAATTTCACTGGTACACAATAATGGAAATGTATGCGCATTCATGTATTGAAATGTAATTTGTAATGTTGTTGTTTTGTATTTAACCTAACCTAAGTTAAACTACAAATTTAATTTCGTTATTTATCTGCCCAACTGCCTGGCAATCATTGCCAGCCTACAAGCCGTTAGGAGACGCCCACTTTCATTACAGCCCTATCATTTTTGATTAGTAACTCATCCTTGTGCATAGAAAATAACAGTGGGAATAGTCGCATTAATATTCATTTTTCCCATTTGAAATTTTAAAATTTCACTTTGGTGTTGAGTAAAAACTACTGGTAGACAATGGTGAAAATTTATGAGCATATATGTATTGCAATGTAATTTGTGTGTAACTTAATTGCTATAATGATTACCGAAAAAATATTTACCCGCAACCTGTTTAAACGAGGAATAAGCTTTAAAGGTCGTAATGCTATTGCGAACCGTAGAGCAGAGAAGTACGGCCAACTGACCGCAAATAATATAGCGCTGATGTGCAGCTGAAACAAATTAACAATGAAATGCATAAATATCAGGTTCTGGGTGAGCTTCATTTGAAAACTAAGCTAAAAATACTGCAGGCCTTAGATATACGAGTTGAAAAGCCCTTACCACGGTGATAACAAAATCAAACAAACGCCATCCATTGCTGAAGTATTTTTTGCAGCCAAAACCAACAATCTGCAAACCGACTTCCAAAGGAAAGATGGCGAGGACCAAATAACTCGCTATAGAGTAGCATGTGGGCAAGATGTCATATTCCTCGAGACCACCCAATATCTGCAATGTATAATTACCAAAAATTGTAAACATTTACAAAGCGGAAAGAAGCTAGAAACAGTAAGGTTCAAACCTACCACCGGTATACTGCTCAACAGGACAAATGCGATCATTCCATAATTGAAGAATTTATTTTGGGTTAAAGTAAACGCGCGATTACTGAGATTTCCCCACATGCTCCTTATCGGACTGTGGTCAGGCGTGGTCAAATCAGCCGGAGCAGATACTTCGCGTGGAGCAGCATCATCCTCAACGGTCATGTCGAGTAATTCCTCGTGAGATTTCCCGGCTATTTGTTCTTCCAGACTGTATGTAAAACGTTGAAATACTCGGATATACTCGGCTATTCCATGCTTCAAATGTGCACGAAATACATGTATGTAATTTCAACCCTACTTGTCTAGTAGGCAAAAATGATACCAGCCATAGCTATCGTTATTTATAAAAGTCATTCTTTTTAGTGATTTTTATACATACGTGTAAATTTAAACTAACATAAACAAATCTAAAAATATAATTTCCCTACTTTGAAAACTAACCGCAGGCAATCACCAAAAGCCTGACTATGCAGGAGCAGGGCATATACTGTAGTATAATCGAAAACTCGCTGTTTCTACTGCAAATTCTAACGATATCTGACGAGACCAAGCAAAATATGCTAAAATTCGCTCCAATTAACTATTTGTCTGTTACGAGGATGCTTAGCGTAAAATCTGCAATTTTTTCATTAAAGGTAAACCAAGTCGCTAATTTTGATTATAATTTTTTTCTATTTTCGAACTCATCAAGCAGGTACCGTTTTGGGGTGAAAATCCTCGACAAGAAGTGGCGACAGCAAAAATTCTTCACTACAGAAATGAAACAGCGATCGTCGACAGGTTCCGTCTCACTGAAGTCGTTGCTACTCAGAGCGGCTGCCAACAAGGTGACAAGTAAAGTAAATAGCTGAAACAAACGATTTTCATTAATTAACCACCGGACACTGCCAGACAGTGGGGAGGGGCTCAAAGAAAGTGGACGTCCGGATCGTCATTTTTTTCCAGTAATTTCTCAGAAAACTCGCCTATGGCATTAGCTTAATTTTTAATATTATACTTATTATTTCCTTTAACATGATTGTTGGCCAATATCCACCATTTTGTGATTTAGACTTTCTAAATTGTTTTCCTTATAGCATAAAATTGGGACATTCTTTCTCAATCTGATCTGTCTTGTGCCTGATGATTTCCAAGTTTTAAAATATGGACAAGGGCGAACAGGGAATTGGGGGTATAAAAACCATGAAAATTCCAGGACGTTTTTATGGATGGCATCTGATGCAACAATTTCAACAAGAAGTGAAGAATACTTGCCACTAAATTTCCGATTGCAGCGAAGATATACAAAAATAGTGTGCATTGAGTGCCGGACGTGCCGCTGGACCATGCAGAGCATTCCCAAACTGTTTCGATCAGTTCCCCACCTAACACACGAGTCAACGTCAACAGCGAATTCGTGAAATCCAGGAAATTCCAACGCAAGTGTTCTTCAACGTGGTGATGTTGAAATAAGCCCATCGCTATGATGGTGGAGACCAAGATGAAGACAAAAAATGCCCCCAGGTTTATTATCACAGTCATCAAGTTGTTGAAAACGGGCCACCATCTCGCTAGCCTTAGAATCCGAAACGCTCGAACCTGAAAGGGAACATTTTCGGAGTTTTTTAAAACTTTGTAAATTCCTTACAAATATCTTAACTGGAGATAGAAAAGGGATAATCAATTAGGTCATCGTCGAGTGTATTACCTGTTTTAATTACATGAGTGTACATGTACAATATAATCCATTGTGGATTTCATAAACTTTGGTATAGCGTCATATTTATATTTCAACTCTAATTGCCTATAGGACACAAGAATGACACCTGTCGTAGCTGAAGGAATTTATCATTTTGATTTTTTTTTTGTTTTTGCTTTTCTCTCTTTTATTTACAGTATGGTTTTTTAGTGTTTTAACCAAACCAAAGCTAAACTAAACGTACAGTGCAATTTATCGTTTACCTGCCCCCAATCATTAGGCAATCACTGCTAGCCCTTTTCTTTTTATATATTTTATAATATTTATATTTTAACTTTACTTGCCTATAGGATACAAGAATGACATTTGTCGTAGCTGAAGGAATTTATCATTTTAAATTTTTTTGCTTCTCTCTCTTTTATTTATGGTTTTTAGTGTTTAATTTAACCAAAGCTGGCCCTTTTTTTCAGTTTATCCTGATCTAACCTATCCGAACCGAAACTAAGATAAAAAAAATGAATTTCTATTTGAGCTAGTTGTGTACACTTTATTCTATAGTATAGCTAAAAATCATAATAAAGGGAACGCTAGGCAATTTTTTGGAAATGTTTTTACATAAATCTTTATGGAATCAACACTAGATAAAAATTCATGGGCACGCAGCAGGCTAATTTTTTTGGGGAAAAACAACTTGTTGAAATTATTTTATTTTTAATGGATTGAAAGTCAGTCTCGTTCTATCTGATGTAAATTGTCACACAGCAAGGTTTATCGTAAGGACTTACCAATCTTAAAACTGACAGCCCGCTAATGTTTTCCAACATGAATTCCAAGACGATGCCAACCACGATGCAGAAGTCGAAAGCGTTCATCCAGTCCTTGAAATAATGCCTGGGGCTCAAAGCGAGAATCTTCAAAATTGCTTCAATGATAAAGACACTTTTGAAGACCTTCAATTCAGTGAGGGAAAAAAATAAAATCAGTGGCGTCTTGCTTCATCGTATAACAGCAAATATTTCGAGTTCACAAAGGATGTTACCGTTTCACAGTTATACAGGGCCAAATGCCTGGCATACGAAATGTCATGTCCATCGAGTGCCAATACGACGAGGCTAGCAACGATGCAAATTCCGATGAAAACGTTAAAATATACGCTCATGACGACAACGGCAAGCTTTTCTTTCATTCCCACCCAACAGGGAGAACAATTCCAGTCACACCAACTATCCAGCAATGGCATACAAAACGTTGTGACAGGGCATCTTCGGCGCTGGAGTACACCACCCTCTTCGGCACCGATTTCATGTTCGGCTTTAAAAAATGAAAATATCAAAATTCATAATTTATACTGTAAAATTGAAATTACTTAAAATGAGAATCAAAAAACTATCAAAATGTTTTGAAACCATACGAGTTGAGCCATAGAAAACAAAACAAAATCAACTGATGGCTTACGCTTTTCGGCATTTGGTTCCTCTATTACTTGATCCAAAGGAACAGCGTCCATTTCGTCGTCTCGTGATTCTTGTCAAATACAATATCCTACTGGTTACATGTGTTAAATAACTTAAATTTCTCAAAATGGAATCACGGTAACGCCTCCATACCTGCTGAGTCAAGGGTTGACCTCGTTTCCACATCTACCTAATTTTCCCAAAAACATAAAATTGCCTTATTTTAATCTAACTAACACCTTCCTGAAGACATAATGAAAATGGCATTATTAGCCTGTGGGAACACAGAAATATTTATTCGACCAACCTTTCGCTCTGGCTTTTTTCCTTCCAGCATTTGCAGCATCTCGGTAATTCCAACGGCTATATAAGCCAGCAGCAAATTTATGTAATAGAAACTGCCAAAAAAGATGACCAAAAGGATGAATGCAATTGACCAAGGTCCGATAGATCCGTGAATCTAATTTGGGGGAAAAACAAATTTTGTTGCGTCAAAGAAGTTTATAAAGAACGCCTTCTCGAATTCAGTACCTTCTCAAAAAGTTCTTCCCAAAAATCTCTACCCATCAACCGGACGATGGACATGGCTGCCAATGGAAAATTATCGAAGCTGGTGAAGCCATCCTCTGGATTTGGCAAGCTGAGGTTCTTCACGCAAACGTAATTCTCCGGACAAGACCTAACATGTTAACGAGAGGAACGAAGCATTACATAATGTACATGTACATTAAATCCATTGTTGGAATTTTCTACAAAAAACCATACCGTGAGAAAGTAAGATTTCCACACAGAATTCGCCACTTCTGGATGGCAGTAGCAGGCACTAAGTTGGTTGGTTGACACTCGTTCTTGAAGATGTCTCTGAATAGCTGCTGAGCAGAAATTGTAAACAGAAAGAACAAAAATGCGCCGTACAATAATGGATCCAACATCAGACGAAGACTGCGACACAGCCCTGAGTATGCCAACCTAGAGTCTTCGCAACAAAACGAAGAAGAAAACAAGCATTGGAAGATTGTCAATTACATGGCAAATTGTGGCCATAAGCAACATAGTTGTATTCAGCTATTTAGCTGGGCATCGCTAAATTGTATTAGAAAAACGTCAAAAATAAAAAATTTGAAAGAAGATAATTCAAACAACTTTTTTTTGAATTACCAATATAAAACTTATCCGATAGCTTAAATGTTAGGTTCATAGGTTCATATTACAGTACCAGTATTGCTAACGTGCTGCAAATTTATCCAGCAATTACACTTAGAGTGCAGTAAGAGTACTGAAGGGGTTCAAAATGAACTCTTGTACCTCTATTGAGACATGTTACTGTTAAGGGGTGTACAGTATACTTTTGCAAGCAGTTAATAAGTTTAATCATCCATGACTTTGCATGTTGAAACCATGCTGGTCAACATACAGAGAATAAATTTCTATTGTGTGTCATGGTCCAAGTGGTTAACATGCAGCTTGCTAAGGTGCAGGTGGTCAACATGTAGAGGTCACTTTCCATTGAGTTAATGTAGTGACCGTCCGATCAATTAAAATGTGGTCAAAATAGGGAGGTGGTCAACCATGGAGGTTCTACTGTAATTACTTATAAAATAAACACCACTACTTTTTGATTCCCTCTTGTACTTGCAAAAAGTGATATTGATTGGACTAAAAGAACACTCACGAGTGAAGAATTGAATGAGTCGAAACGTCCTGAGCCCATGGACGAAATGATAATTCACCCGAACATAGCGGATGGGCACGCTCAAAAAAAGGCTAATAAAAGACGTTCACATTCACTTGTATCACTTAGGCACAATGAAGTTTTAAGTAACTCGAAAATGACAAAGATTTCCTGACCCGAACGGATTTAGCAGAAAGTCGATCCAGTTCCATGGATTCCGAAGGTACGAAAATGGCTGCAAGAGAAATCCATTGGCGAGGATTTTTGCGACCATTTCCAGAAAAAACGCCACTAAGACCGGAATGCTAAAAACAAAATTTTAGTTTGGTGAATGAACAATATAAGTTTAAAATCAAAGAGCGCAAACGGTCTCTTACTGGAATGCGTTTGCTTTCATAAATTCATGACAGCAGGAATAAACAATGATGGTCAAAAGCATAGCAATCCTGAACACCCAGTGTGTTGTAGCTTGGATGCAAAACCATCTCAACCGGTTCAAAGGTGATAGCACCCACACAGAATTTAAAGTGCTGAAGCGGTGAATCACCAAATTGGATCCGACAACGATGAATGTCTAGGTAATAAAAAATGAATTTCATGATGACTTCATGCACGGAAATATTTACAACTATAAAAAATAGAACATGTCATTTATATTCATCAAACGTTGGCGAGTTCCCCCTCCCCAAACCCTTCCTGGTGCACCCCTGCTTCAGCATTCCGCATCAAACACAAACTACCATTTACCAAAAAAAATTTCAAAATTAACCAAATGTAAAAGTTAGATCAAAATTGATAATCAGAATTTACCATTGACCAAAAACGAGAAATCCAAAAAAACTATCATTACTCAAAAAAACTCTCGAAATAAACGAAATTTAATTGAAATTAGATCAAAATTGATGATCAGAATTTTAGCCAGACAAATGTCCATTTTCAAGAACCTAACAATCCCAAAAAGGGAAATTTGTTAGAAAGCTGAATGACAAGTGATGAATTTTAACCCCTAAAGTTGTATTTAAAAATGATAACTCAGAATTTCTGACATGGCAACATTGGGGGGAGGGTTGAAAATCGCAAAAAAGTGATAACATAATATTTGATAGTTTCTTTTACATAACAGCTATAACGTGAAAAGTTTAAAATTTCTGCTAGTGAAAGTGTAGGGGTTATCACCCTCTGAAATTAAAACCGAAATGGAATGTTAAACGAAAGAAAATGGATGAAATGTTTTAATCTGTGGAAAGGTCACAAAGCAGATACCTGCAACTGCATAGATTTTGAATTAACCCATGAAATCCTTTCATTATTACTGCTGCGCGCTAAGGAATTAAGTATGAAAAATTGATAGCTCACGTTTTTGTTGCTATAAAATGGATCAATTTCATGAAGTGGTCTTCCGAACATCGAATCTGGAAAATCGTTCCTTAGGTATTTGGGTAAGGGCATCCCATTGGCGAGCAAACCGTCAGGTTCCCCTTCAGGTTCTCTGAAGTCATCTTTGCCAACGTTCAATACGATCTCTGGATCTTCGGTTAATTCTCGAAACAATGGCCCATCCTGTCCATCACCTGTTGCACCCTTACTTGACATTTTCTGTTAAATCATCAAAAATTAATTTCCAATTTTTAGTGTTTTAAAACATATGCGCTTCTACACTACGCTCTGCAATGTAGTTGAATTGTCAACAGCGATTTGCAGATGCTTTCACTCTGACAAAACCTGACAACTACCACTCATTTGAGCACAGGATGTACCATTTAACAAGAAAAGGCTGCCCAATTATTAACTGCGATTAAATTCATTGCTAAACAGACAGAACGTTTTGTGCTAATGGTTTTCTCGTCAACGGGACAATGTTACAATTTAAAATAATGTTGTATTTTGCTTATTTCGTAGCAATTCTAGTTTAACTCAGACGTTAATTTTGAAAATAACAATTAGACGTCATCAATTTTGGCCATTCTAAAATTAGATATTTGTTGCTGTATTACCCTATTGGGATCCTCGCTTGCGTATTAGCCAATTCCAAATAGATTAACTCCCCAACCCAAGAAATTATAAGACGCCAACAGCTGTCTATTTAGACCCCATATCCGTTGCGCCTCCCATCCTTTAATTTGGTAAAATACGATTTCGTTAAAGCGATAAAGCGTGGGAAACTTAGGCCAAATGATTCAGAGAAATTAACTAAATTCACTGGAATGACCGGAAGTGGCAATTTTGAAGCAAAAACCATTCATGTACAACACCATAATGCACATTTATTGGACATTGTTGGAAATTGCCACAAAAGAATTGCAGATATCCATAAAGCATGTAAGTGATAGTAAATTGCAATGTTGTATTAGAAATTCATAATCAAGTACTTTTAATATCTCTTCTCTGCTTCAGTTGTTAATTTCAGAATTTTATTTTAAACAAATTCAATATCACTTTTCTTGTATCAAGCTTTGTTTACAATGATAAGAATGAAGGCCCAACCAATTGTAAATGAATGGGGAACTTGTTAGACAGCAAATGCTAACGAAGTTCGGATCTTTTAAATGTTGTTAGAAGCTAAGAAATAAATAAAGATAACTTTGGACTGCTTTTTATTTCCACTTCTTTTCGATAGTTTTGAAAAACAAAAATTAAACAAGAAAAAATGAAAAAAAATACTACTCCAATTGTCTCCATATATTTTTAGTGTTTCTACTCGGAATGATTCAGGTTAGTCTATTAAACTATTAATTCTCATAATCTGCATATTTTGAGATTTAAACGCATTAATAAGACGTTTGATGAAAACTCACCGAATTCGTCGGCAATGTTTACCATTCTAACTTCGTGGAGTGACGAAAACCTCAGAATGAAAAACGTTATAAAACGGCCCTGCTAATAATTAAAAAAATAACGTAGTTATCTCTCCTGAAATGTAACTTTATACCACGATGGGATCGAAAATTTATGTCTCTCTTATGTTACAAGCTAAAAAATGATCGAAAACGAAACATAACCGACCTTGAATTGCAAAAAAACAAGAACGGATTATTTACAAAATGCTAGTTTTTCATAAACAAACATATGTGAAGCCTGGAAACATTTTAAAAGCCTTTTATATAGCTTGACATATACATGTAGATAGCCTAGCTATCTGTCTGTTTTCAACTTTTTTGAAGTCGTTCTCACCGAGTTCTTACTACAAAGAGTGCTTAAATTTTTCGCATAGCTTAATTATGCGAGACATTTGCTTATATTTACAACGAGAGATCCAGTCCTGAGTTATTTATGATCAATCTAAGTTTTTCGATAAAAGTCTGAACAGTTTGAAGGTTAGGAAATATGTATACAGTTGATCAAAAAAGTTTGGTAATTACTATTTTTAATAACATCGATTGTTTCGTCAAGTTAAGAAAGTATGCTGTAGTTGCTACTAATTCGAAAAAAATTGATGAAATGTTTCTGGTGCTGAGGAAAATTTTAGCAAAAGATAATGTTGCTTTTAAAGTTTGTAAAACTTAGTCTCACATGATACATTGAACAGAACATAAAAACGACAATAACATTGATTAATCGATATTTTTAAACCTTCTGATATATTTAATGTTCTTGACAAAAATGAAACGATGAATGAATATGTCCATACTAGTATTAAGTTTATAATTACTCATGCGGTTTCCTAAATGCTTCGACTCCAGGATTGGTGACATCTTTGAACACATGACAATAGTGAAATTTGGTAGGAAAAAAATTGCAATTATAATCACAATTCGCATTTATTTAGAAGTCGTTTACACAATTGCGAGATTAAATTTTGGTATTGTAAATTAAGAATGTTGCTAATCACACACACTGAACAACTAACGTACTTGGATTTGAGAAAATTAAATGCAAGTTTGACGTTCATTTGAAGTTCTGAGATATCATTTTGAAATTCAACTTAACAAGCATGCTTTAATTTTTTCCCTATGATGAAATTTAAAAATAACTATGCGACTCTATAAGAATATTTACAAATTCACATTTTCCATCTATTTTTAAACTTCTGTGATATCAACAATTATCAACATCTAAGCTTAAAATTGCATCACGTGGTGCAAGCAAATTGATGCAATTAGCAACCGCCATACACGACCATAGCGGCCAAATTAATCTAACACGATACAAATGATCATACGTTAGTTAATTTAAATGTATTTTAGTAATTTTTTTCAACCAAGTCAAATTGGATTTTGGAAACTTTTGCAGACAAAGCCATCGTCCGGGCATGCTTTATAGCAGCAAAATGCCACAGTTATTATATTTCGCCTCCAAACCTACTGAAATGCATGCCTTGCAATACTTACAGTACCTGGATCCGCTAAAATTCCCGTACACGTATGGTATGCTGACTATGTGAACTTTGGTCATGTGAATGTTTAGCATACCTGGAGCCATGTACGTCAAGTTTTGGGATCAACGATATAATATTTACTTTTCCTGTCCTTATGATATACGCTGTACTGTAAATGTAATCACTAAAAAGAGAGGAATCATTTACAGTCTACTGTAAAAATTCAGCTGGGAGAATGATAACAATTTCAACAAAGCATACCCAGAGTCTCTTGCATGCACCGATTACTCAGAAATCCCGCTAGAAACTGCTTAGCATAAATGGTGAACATAAAATACAAAAACTCGCCAAAACGGAAAAATTAATTTTGGGTACTATTAAGCCCCAGGCCGTTGCTTTCTTTTCGAAATGATCGAGGCTGATTGCATGAAAAAGAAAATCAGAGGGATCGAGTATAATTAGTTTTCCAGTTTATGAAATGTTGGTGAAAAGTACATGAATGTTTATTTACCGAAACGGTACAGTACTGTATCAGGGTACGCTTATTTGTGCAATCTACATGTATGATGTTCGTAAGCACAAAAAATGACCCTCATTCGTAATGTGGTAAAATACGATTTGGTTAAAGCAATAAAGCGTGGGAAAATTAGGCCAAACAATTAGGAGAAATTAACTAAATTAACTAGAGTGACCGGTAATGGCAATAATAAATGTTGAAGCAAAGACTACTCAAGTAGAACACAAAAATGCACTTTTAATGGGCATTTTATGGAATCATCCGCCAAAGATGTTTAGAAATCCACGAAAGTAATCGATGTGATATAGTGATAGTTTTAAAATTGAAATTTAATGGGGAGAAATTGTTAGTCAACCTCGTGCGGAGTCATGCTAATAAAGTTTTAGCATTTTTTTTGAAATAAATAAATAAAGATGACAAAAAATAAGAAGTGCATCGAAAACTCACCGAATTCATTACTTTGCAATGTCTACCATTCTATTTAACTCTTTGGAGAAACGAAAATCTCAGAATGAAAAAAGTTATAAAATGGTCATGTTAATAATTAAAAAATAACCTATTTACTGCATATCTTTCGAACGGTAACTTTTTACCACGATGTGATCGTAAATTCACGTCTCTTTCATGAATACGAACATAACAGACCTTGAATTACCGCATACAAAATTGGCTCGACCCAGACGTAACAGTTTCACAAGAGCTGATCGCGTCACCAAAAACCTCTAAAAACTGAAAGAATTCCAGGTATTGTCGGATGGACGAGGATTCCGACCAATTAACAAAAAGCAGAAACACTTCTTGAAGAACACCGTGGCGAAACTGCTAAAATAATCCAGAAATTAAATTAAATATCAATTATTTCTAGGTTATTATAGCTTAACCGTACATTGTTGCTCCCAAGTTGTACATGTATAATGGACGAAATATACGAGGAGTAACTAGTGCGTTGTTCCCTTGGCAATCAACTGAAATATTTTCGAACTGTTAAATATTCGTGGAATGTCGAATCGCCCCCTAGTGGAACGATTGGGCGGTTCGATTGAAATAAAATTGAAATGGGCTGGAATTGAACCAGTGTAAAAATGAAACTTACAAACTTGATTTCCAGAGGGGCCACCAGGTTCCTCCAGGCTCGTTAATGAAAGGCCCTCATCACCTCAGTGAATTGGACCCCTCACGCTCATAGGGGTCATTACCACTCCGGCTGTGTGCCAATATCAATTGTCAACATCACATTGCTAACACTTCAAAAAAAGTGAACAAAAATTTCTGTAGCAAATGTTTATGATGCTGAGAAAATGTTTAAAAAGAGAATGTTGCTTTTAAAGACTGTAAAGTTTGTAAATAAGGTAAGATACCTTAGTATGGTTAGATACCTCATGGTAAGATACATTATTTATTATGAGTGAAGATGAAAAGGGCCAAAATACAAATCCTTTCTGAAAATTTTCTAAGTCTGTATAAGTTAATTCGAAAAATACTTTTATCACAAAGGGAACTTAAAAAGGGCGATAGTCGATATTGTTAAACCTTCTCGTGTAATCATTGTTCTGGACAGAAATAAAACGAAAAATGTCCAATTTTATGCTCAACTTCATCGTTCTTAATGGCTGACAAATAATTCCTGATCGTAAATAAAATTAAAAAAGATCCACTCTTCAAAATGGAAGGAAAATGTCCACTGAATCTTTGAAAATTACAGATATTAAGTCCAGGACTGGTGCCATCTTTGAAGAAATGACAACAGTGCAATTTGGGTAAGAAAAAATTACAATCTGTCGCATTTAGAAGTCCCATTTACATGATGGCGAGATTACATTTAATACTTGTAAGTTAAGAATCGTACACACTGAACAACGCTATGCGAGTACTTGGATGTGAGCCAACAGTTGTAAGTTTGACGTTCGTTTGCAGTTCTAAGATATGATTTTGAATAAAAACGGCTTATTGAACCAGATACATCCATAATTACTAACGCAGTCATGTTGATGAGCAAAAAAAAACTTAAATTTGAACATCAACATAAATGACTCGCTTTAATTTTTTCCTGTGAATAAATTCAAAATTAATCATGATCCTACATGAATATTTACAAATTCACATCTTCCATCAATTTTTGAACCCCTGTGACGTCAACACTTATCAACACCCAAGCTTAATTCCGCATCACTTGGTGGAAGCAAATAGCAAAATTATTCAACCGCAGCATGATTATTAGCATATCCATAACTATCATTGTTAACTGTTGCACATTATATTTGCACATCCAATGGTCGATGAAGACACTGCAAAAAAAAAACGTTGACATTATTTCTAAACTTAGCCCCACCTACTGGACTACAGTATGCATGCTTTTAGAAAAGTGGAATCTAAAATTTTGTTATTACAAAATCACCACATGCGCAAAATCAAAACGTTTGAATTGTCTTCTACACTTTCGATTTATTTCAAAAATAATTTCAGTGCCCTCCCAAACGAAAAAAAAACCTTGCGTGAAAAAAAAAATGTGGCTAAGGGGCCATCCATAAAGGACGGCCAAGAATTTTCAGATCTCTTCCAATATGGAAGAGCGGACTATCCGGACGTCCACTTTCCTCTCTGTGTTCCCCAGAGACGACATTTTCAACTTCCCTGACTTTTCTAGTATTTAAAACAAATTTCCCTGACCACTCAGGCAATTGAAAATGCAAAAATATGACATGCCAATGTAAGGAATGGAATATTTATATTCCAAACCCCCAGACCTGGAAAACCTGACAATGTCAAGAAAAAGCGGATTTACTTTGAAAAAGTCAGCTGAATTCAACAAATTTAATGATACATTTTAATCAAGTGATGACATGCAGATCTGAATATACAGGGTGTTCTGTTTAGTCAGTGCCCAACGAAATAAAATTATATCTTTAATACGGTAAGAGATACAATGATAGTTCTTGAAGGTAACTTTTAGAGTCGAC
>JAQGAF010004055.1:0-15447 GCA_034687865.1 Kryphioiulus occultus
ATGAAGCAATGCATTGTGGGAATAGCACAGACGATGCGACTGTTTTTACACCACGTGACCTCTAGCAGAAGACGCATACGTATTCGTAATTACGTACAAGTGTGCGCACCCTGACAAAAAACTACGTTTTGCCGATCCGTTTTACGTATTACGAATTGCTGATACGGATTACGAATCCGGACAAGTGTGCGCGTACCTTTATGGAGGAATAAGCTAGTCTTTTAATTTGTGTCGGGTCCTTGGCTGACATATATCGAGTAGCGGAATATTGATGTCGGCGCTTTGCAACTTAATTTTTAGATTTTAAGTAACCATGGCACGTTATCGGGATCAAGGTCCGTTGGATTGCAAGGTGTATGTAGGTGACCTAGGCAGTGGAGCCTCCAAGCAAGAACTAGAAGAGGCCTTCAGCTATTATGGCCCTCTTCGAAATGTGTGGGTCGCCCGCAATCCACCAGGATTTGCATTCGTTGAATTTGAAGATGCTAGAGATGCTGAAGATGCAGTCCGAGCTTTGGATGGCAGGTAAAACTGTCATAATATATTTAGTCGACTAAGGTCTTGTGTAGCCTATAGAAGGGGTAAACTTATTCTTTTCTTGCCTTTCAGAACTCTTTGTGGACGAAGAGTAAGAGTAGAGTTATCAAATGGCAGAACAAAGCGCCGTTTCCGTGGAGGACCTCCAAACAGAAATCGTTCTTCTCGACCGCAAGAGCGATGTTACGACTGTGGCGATTGGGGTCATTTTGCGAGAGATTGCCAGCGCTACGGGCGTCGTAGCAACAGGAAGAGCAGGTACTGTAAATTAAAACATAAATTATTAGGATTGCTTTTGTTTGAGCAACCAAAGAGGAGTTTATTGCACTTCACTTATTTGAAGAAGCGATGCAAGTTAAATGGCTGGTTGCACTATGTACTAAAATGTCTGGAAAGTTTCACAGAGTTTAAGCTTGGTCGTTTTCACCTATTAGTTTTATCAATTTTATTATAAAAAGCAAACAGGAACTTGAACGTAGCAATGTTTAGTTTAAACTGTATGCTGATGGTTCAGAGGATGTGAATAATGCCCTAGCATACATTAGGGATATTTGTATGAGCCATGAAACTGACCCACAATATTATAACACAAATGTGAAAATGGTTAGTATCCACCAAACTTTAGAGTGAGTATCAAGAATCCAAAATTTTCAACTCTTTTTCCAGACATCTTTTATGATGCGTGGCTCTGCCTACCATTTGCAGAAGTCATTTGACTTGTATCATTTTAAAGCCGTGAATGCATTAATCTCTTTGTCACTGTCGACCGCCTCTTTTGTTAATTTTTTTCCGTAATTTCCATGACTCGTTATTTATTTCTGTAAAGAAATTTTTATCTAAAGTAACTGGAGATTGTCTTGGCAAAATTCTGACTACAGAAGGCATTCTGTGGCTTATGTACAGAGATAACCATGTTGGTAAATCTCCCCCTCTTGGCACTGCTCGCCAGTGCACTGGAGCCATTGACTTTCAAGCAAATGGCAAGCCCTAATGACACCCCTATTCCTGACCATTTTTGTAGGCTAAGCCACGGATAGCTCCTTGCCAAACTCGCCTAGCTACCTTCTGCCAACTGTTGGTTCTGCCACCATTTGCCATTCGGCTCAACTTCATGTTTGCACGACATTGACCATTGAGCTGCGGGGCTTGTCTGCATAGCCTTGTTTTGACCTCTGCCTCACATCTAGCAACTTAAATCCTTAATGAATCCCCTGGTTGCAGCACGTGACCATGGCATTCCATCCGTTCGATCTACTTCTGTGCGAGTACACCTAGAAATCATTTTGACACGGCATCCGTACTACTACATTCTGCACTTGCCATTAATCGACAGCAAAATAGTACCTTTTCCGTTCAACTTCACTATCTTTCCTGAGCATTGCATCATTTTCTGCATATAAGTCAGCTGACACCATCTGTTTGGTACCCAACCCATTTGGCGTCCTCTTTAATCTCAAAATGATTTTTGAGTTGCTGGGATTGATGTAGTCCAAGTGCAGCCTATAGTAAGGAATATTCGCTGTGATGTGCTCTGCACAGGTAAGTTTTTGGTGACACATGGAGAAAAAGACGTGTGCCACTTGGTCAGCCCTATTATGTCCAGAAATTAGAAAGGAATATAGATTTGCTATGCGCGATCATTGTTAGTGACCCTACATGGCCATATTTTCACTTTTTATTACCAAAAATGTTGGTGCATATTTTAAAGTAATTACAAAAAATCCGAAAAGTCATAGAGTAATTATATAGATGCACGTAATTTGGGTTACTACTGCTTGCTTCTAAAGTATGGTGCAGTGTGTTATATAACGTTTAGTTCAGGCACAAATAATGCTTTGGTAAGGCTGCGTCGCTGTCAGTATAAAGATGTGTTTATGAATTTATATGGTGAGGCCGCACATTTGCAATAGAATTAACAATGTAGCATAGGAAGTTAGAACTTACCTTTAGTGACACAGTTCTGAAATCGTCCCAAAAACTATTGTTTTATTTTAATGTTGTAAGTGTTGGGCGGTTTTCTTACTAGGGCAATGTTAAATGTGGGCCTGGTTAGTATATTAGCACAGGGTTAGATAGTTGGAGTTTATGGGTCAGTTTTGGCTGGGAAAACTTAGCTTGTTAATTAAAATTGGAGTGAAGCCTTGCAGTCCATTTCGGCTAAATTGACCTTTGTAGGACTATTTTGGGGCTTCTGTTTTGTCACTGGTATTGTTTGGGACTGTTGTGCATTATCTGCATTTGATTCCACTCAAAATTGTATCAACTGCAACAATATCGACTAGTTAGCTCAGTATGAAGTAGACTTCAGTGCTACAGTACGTCGCACCTTAAAGAAAATATAGCGGAAAGTGCTGTAAAGTATATTAAGGTAAATCTCTTTGTATCTAAAAAGTTCAGCGCTCAGTGAATATTTATGACGAGCAGTGGGTTGGTAGTTGTCAAGCTTCCTTATCATAAAGATGTTTTCGGTTTAGATAAAAAGCAGAATTAGCTGTGAAATTTGGTCGATTGTAACTAACTTTCTGCAGGAAACGATAATTTGTAATTAGCGTTGCAATTGCTAAATTGAATTAGGTTTATTGTATTTATCAGTGGGCCATTTGTATTGCCTTTTAAATGCCCATTTAAATTGCGTTTTTCCCCCGAATATGAGACCACCAATCAGTAGTTTGCTTTTGAAGGATCCACCAGATATCAGGCAAAGCTTTACCCATAACAACTCACTCGTCATGCACTTTCTAATGAATGTTTCTCGTTCTGCACCTACAGGTCCCGTTCTCGTTCTCGGTCCCAGTCACGGAATCGGAACAGTAAATCGCGTTCTCGCAGTCGCAGCGCAAGTCGCGATCGTTCCAGGAGCAGAAGCCGCAGTGCATCGCGCAGTATCAGCCACAGTCGCTCCCCCGCCAGGCAAGTCTCATCTATGAGTAAAGCCTAGGGTTGTTGAGAAGGAAATATGAGTGGGTTGTGTTACGGTTTCTAAATAAGGTGAAGGTATTGCATTCAGATGAAATGCATTGTGCTCATTGGCATCAGAAGAATTAATGCGGTTTGTTTAATTGCATTTGTTAGCTGATCAATAAGTTGACCAGCCATACATTTTCACCTGCTACCAATGCGCTTCACCTTAATCGGTTATATGAATATTTTGTGCACATGGAAGAGGTAGTTCTTGCACATTATGCTTTTGGATGTATTTTTCCTTTCTTCCATGGTGCTTACACGTGGTGCCGTTCTTTTGCAGGGTTCACAAGTAATTCCCATGAGAAGTTTCTCTTCAGTTGGATGCCTCTTGTTTGTGTTTGATGGAGATGCATCAGGCTGTGACATGGGTGTGCCAGATGTTCAAAATGGGCTTGGGGTGTGATTGTAGAATTTTTCACCGGGGTTCCCTTTATAATATCACTACGTGTAAGCACCATTGAAATAAACATTGTCAACCATCTCCATCATTGCCTTTCGTATCGTTATGCTTTTCGTCCATTTACCCCAACCTTTTTTCATTGGAACAACCCCATTTTAAACCCCAATCGGCATACTTCTGCTTGGAAACACTGCTTTTCATATTAACGACTTGGATGCTCGTAACGCAACCCTGTAATTGTATGTTTCAGCTTGCATTCTTAAATAAGAACGTTGGAGAAAAGTATGTGAAATTTGTTTCAATCGTATTCTTGTTCAATTTTTATGTATGGCCTGAGTTTTCTTCGATAGCTTTGCTGCTAACTGCACTTTTATCCAAAATTTTCAAGATTTTTGAAATTGACAACTTGTGACCCTCTGATGATTTTTTTTTTAAATCAGTTGAAATTGTCGTCTATTTGAGTCACATTACTCATGAATAAAAATTACATTCCACAAATCATGTGGAATATTACAAGCTAGTCATGCAAAGTAGAGATGGGCTGTCAAAAGTAAACATTTAAGCCATTGACAGGTTTTTTGGTATTGCCTAAAAAATCGCAAATGTGCATTACACAATTTTCCCTGTATTAAAATTGTGCAATGTCAATTTGTCTGGAACTCTGCACAAGAATTTAAAATCAATTCCTTTTAATTTGCCGTTTGAAGATCTATGGTCGACATTTCCTCCTTTCTTCCTGTTGTCTTCAGATGAAACAGTGACATGTATTGAGAGTGCTTTTAAAATATTCTTGATTTACCCTATCTACCGTAGCTTTGAAAAACATTAAATTTACTAATGCACCTTATGATCATTCATTGGGTTCACTATGAAATGGACACTATACCTAAACTGATAATTTCTCGACTTTTGTCCTACAGAAATTCACAGCGAGATTGCAATATCTCACTTTTGCATCTTTTTTCTTGCAGTACATTTATCTAACAATTCATAAATGTTAGTGGCGTGTTGTAAGGTGTTCAGTATATAGAGATAAAATGTGAAATAAAAGCAAAACTACTGGAAATAATGATATATACGTGCTCATTTCCAGAATTTTTTCTCTTATTTTTAGTTCTTTATTTGAAGGCGTTACCTTTTGCGTTTCAAATGGTAGATAAAATTAAATAATGGTTGGGCAGTCGCATAATGCATTGAACACTAGTCTACACTGCAAGTCATTTGTTGGTGGAATTGTCACCAATGTGGTACAAAATTTGTGGAGTAAAATCCCGTGTTTGTTTTCTAATAACTACAGTTGGCACATACTGTATATACGTAGTATGTAAACACTATAAAAATCGTTGTTCGTGGATAAATCAGTTCCTGTATTATATTACGTACATTACATAGGTTATATAAGAACAGAGGGACTTTTAAGACGCTATTATTTTTTTAAATGTTTTTTTTTACTGTTGCTATATAACCTATGTAATGTACTTAATATAATACAGGAAATATGAAAACTATACTCCTTTTAATCTACCCGTGAACAACGATTTTTAGTGTTCACATACTTCACCCTTACTGCACTTAGGCCAGTGATACTCGAGTGCACGATTGACAGAAATATCATCAATTTATGCAGATAATTTTTTTATTCTTAATTTACTTCGTTCCGATTTAATTACACTTTCCAGGTGTCGTTCTTTTCTCGTAGTAACCATGGCAACGGCTCGTTCGATTTTGGCTCGATCGAATTCGATTTATTGGTTTCCTGGAGATTGTAATTGAAATCTGAACGAAGTAAATCGCGAATAAAAAATTTATCTGCAAATATAGACAATATTTCTATCAATCTGATACTAAAGTACGTTCTGCTGAATAACAGGTAAGATAATTTTTCCATTCTTTTGCGCGTTTTAAAAAATACATGTAGTATAAAGAAAAATTTCTTGCTGTGAGAATCTAACTTTCCCCTGCCCCGGGCTATCCGTCTTCACCTTAGCCAATTACATTACATTTCAACGTGTTGAGCACAAGATGTATGAAATTGCGCGCATTTCTAAACGATATGCTATTGTTAGTATGACTTCCTTCCTGCCGATTTTAGGACAAGGTGAGTACTGAGTACGACGAAGAATGTTCCTTTTTTTTGGTGAAAAAATACAGTAAGTGTGGACCCCTTGGCCAGCTTTCCCTTACTGGAAGTCTGGAATATGATTTCTTTGTTGGATCATGGATGGATACATTCCTAATTGAAGAAAATTGGAGAATAGTAGAAATATGGGCCATAAATCACAAGGCAGGATATATACAAAATAGTCAAGACCTTGGTACAGAAAATGATGGGTTTGAGATGGGAGACAAAAACTATAAAACGTGTGTAATTTTGGCGCCTTTTTTTTTCGCGCAACATTTTTGTCGTTGGGTGGCGCTCGATTCCAAGTTCCTGTTTGTGCAATTGAGTTCACGGCGATTTTCACGCAAGGACCTCGAGGCTAATTGTTGAAAATATTGCGTGGGTTTTAGCATTGTAGATATTTGAATCGTTTTTAAATTTTGATTTAAAAGTTGGACAGGTTAATATGTCGCGCTACAGGGAATGGTCTCTGGAATGCAAAGTTTATGTTGGAAATTTGGGCAGTGGGGCAGCAAAACATGAAATAGAGTCCGCGTTTGGAAAGTACGGCCCGCTTCGAAACGTATGGGTTGCAAGAAATCCTGCTGGTGAGCCAAATTAATTTTTTCACTTGTGAAAGAGAAGTGTTTGTCATTTCATGCAATAAATTGAAGATATGTGTATGATCCATTTGCGTGCGGTATTCCCAAATGTGAGAATGTTGGCCTGTATACTATAGGCCTTACCCCCATGATCATGTCCTCATCTAGCCGTATATGTTCTCTACTTCCGGTTCTGTTTCTCTCTCTGCTAGTCCTCTACTTATTTTCATTTTAACACTAGGTTTTGCATTTGTTGAGTATGAAGATCCAAGAGATGCCGAAGACGCCGTAAGAGCTCTGGATGGAATGTATGTGGTGCATTCATTCTGTTTAATTTCAACCATTGCTTGACATCTTGTCAGTCCAGTGTATTTTCATATTTTTTTTTGAAATTGAGGATATATTTTATACTTAAATGACATTTCTAAGGCAGCCTTCTATGTGAAAGAAAACCCTATATTTGCCCTTCCCACTGGTTGATCAGTAACATACAAAGTACAAGCTAGCAAAATGAGATGTAGTCTATTCCTATTGGTGTTGTTTGATATTTTTAACTTTTGTTGTTTTGGAAATTTGCAGGAGGGTATGTGGCAGCCGAGTACGCGTGGAAATGTCTCATGGACGATCTCGTCGTGGAAGCGGTCATCGAGATCCTCCTCCATCACAAAGGTAACAGAATTTACAATGCTTTTTGAAACTAACAGCTGATGAAAACCAATGCTGAAAGTGACATTTTAATTTACTCGATTACTTGCATAGGGGGCTAAGGCAAGTTGCTTTGGCACCATTTAACTTCTTTAATGCTATTAATAGAAATTGCAGATCTAAATCTTTTGAAATTTTTCAAGTAATGCTTACGAATACAGTAGTTACCACAACCATACACTCTGAAGTTGAATTAAGTAAATCATTATCAGCGATCGGATGGTTGTACGTAATAAAGGGTTGATTGTCAATATAATTAATGGTGGACCTTATCTTAATTTCAGATATAATAGGTATGACTCCGGCAGAAGCTTGTATCGAGCAAGGTATGACACCAGGCTTCGTGCCTGCTGATCAGATTGTGTTAGGAAAACAATAGGACGACAGAAAGAGTGTAGCTTATTGCCAGAAAACAGCTACATGTTGAGCATCTTGGTATAAATTGAGATTGATGTAGGTGTGACTGCGGAAAACACAAATGTCTGTGGCAGATGTACCTTTGCACGATCTTCAAAAATCTGTTTTAGAGGTGCGATGGAAGTTTTCCTATGGTATAGCCAAATACAATTTTAGTACATCACATTGATCATCTAAAAGCTTCTCTACAGAACACATCACTTTCGAGGTTTGCTGAATTTGCAAAAGTATTGGGATATGTTCATGTAAATGTCACATTCACCTATCCCAAAAAACGAAGTTTTTGAATAGACAATGTATTCCCCACATTTTAATATTTTCCACCAACACAGCCACCATGCTGCAATTATTTGTTTAGTGAATTTGTGCAGATTGGTCACAATCACTAGCATGCATGGTTTGACCCTATTCCACTTTATCCTCTTTAGTCAATGAGTGAAGCACTTTTCATGCATCACATCTGGGGATTCTGGGAACAAAATTTTCATCCTGCACGTATTTTAAGAATGAGCTCGATTTCACATGATGTCTCTGGGCCTCATCATAAATGTTTTGATGTTTGCCTTTGATGCTCAGTTTTTTTCTCTCCGGCACAAGTTTTGGTTGTGAAAACTGTATTGACAGGGTTAGGATAGTTTTAGAGGAGTGTTTGGCACAGGTATCATTTACTACTGCGTAATTTCAAGGAGAAGGCCTCTTTCATGATTCCCATGGTAATTTCTCCACACCTATAGTATAGTCCGATAAATATAACTGGGGAACGAATTATGCTTGATTAATCGCAACCCTCTGATGGAATAAGGTACAATTTTCAGGACCATTCCTTTCTCGAGCCATAAATAAACGGCCTTCTCTACAGTGCCCATCTGTGTATATGTGTTTGTGTGTGTGTCCGCCTATGTGAGAGGCAGCAAATCACAGATTTTAAATCTGCGAAATGTTAAAGTTCGCCACCATGCGTGACTAGCCCTCGTCTAGTATTTCAACCTCCCTGGTTAATGTTTGTTATTAATCGACACAGGAAAGCTTCAGCAGCATGAATGAAGGTAATGCATCTCTAAACATCTCTCTCTACTCTCACCACTACCCCGTGCCTCATGACGGGCACCGTTGAAATTGTACGAGTCAGCATTTTATGCTGCGTGGGAACAATAGAGACTAAATATCATCAACCACTGGCACAGAAATCCTCCCCAATCAGGCAACCCTTCATCGTCACCTGGCACACCCAGGCATAGACTGCATCATTGCCTGATCGACCGCCAGCTGATACCGCCCCTTCGCGGACCACTCATCACCACTCACCATTCGCCTTTCTCGGCTGTTGCCAGTCTGCTAGCCACCCCACATGTTTTGCATTCCTGGCATTACCTTCAAATCATCTTTAATTTACACCAGAGAAGGACAGGTTGTGGTGACGTTTTTATTAAATTTACTCTAAAATGCGTGAATTGTCATTTTCGGTTATAAATTATAAAAGACAAGCTACTCTACGGACTTGCTTTCAAGATAAATGTTATGAACCAGATGGTATCCAATCCAATGTTCAGTCTCGGCAGCAATGGACAAAACTAATAATGTATCCTTTGTGACATTGGGGTCCATCTAATTACATGCATGTCAATATGAACAACATAAATTTATATATTTTCCCAAGTATCCTTTCTACAGGTTACAATTGAAATAACACTTTTTGCTACTGATCCTGCATGCAACGAATTGATTTCACATCAGTGCATTATACAAATTCTTATATAAATTTCTGATGGGGTTCATGCGTGTGCCTAGGTGTCTATTGTTTTGTCAATATTTCATGCCAGATCTTCATCCCTGAATCTCTTCGAGCAAGTCTGGATGTTGTTTTAAACATCCCATTCAATTCAGAAAAAAAGTTGGTCCATTGCTGCCTGGAATAGCCTATGTAGAATTGTTTAGGCCCCAATCTATATATTAATCACATTTTGTTGTTTTGTGATCAGTTATAGGCAGGATGAGTGAGATGATGAGTCCATTTGTTACACTTTACTACTGTTAGGGGGAATGCGAGTGTCTTTTATGCGCGGTACTGACGCAATTCTCTTTTCCAGGTCACAGTCTCCAAGGCGAAAATATACCCGAAGTGAAAGCCGAAGCCGTTCACGTTCTCAAAGCTTCAGGAGAAGCTTTAGTCGATCACTTTCTCGTGAAAGGCGGTAGGACAAGGACTAAGAAAATGTCCTATTATATGTAAGTATAACGAATGTATGAAATTGTACAACATCATTCAATTCAAAATAAATGCATTTTGGATTCAGTTGTAATTCTGACACAAAATTTTATACTCGTTTAGGCTAAAATAAACTTCGCAATCACCGTCAGCATGCATGTACCACCAAATATTCAATAGGTTCGGAAGGTTTTTCTTATTTGGCTTTCGTAATGACTAAGCAACATGTTATTTGATGTTTAATGAATCCTTCTGGTAATTCTCAAAATGCTTTTTAACTTCAATTTTTTTCTGGTAATGTGTACTGTAAGCCTTTTATGCATTTCGTTAATAGGAACCAGGTATTCTTAAAACGGACGCTTTTGTTTCATGTGTTTGTGTTCATATTATGGGTTTTTTGGCACATCATTGATGAATTGCAAGACATTGCCTAGGGTGTATGCCAGCATTATAAAACTTCTTTATAAACTTCAATTGTGAATTGAAAATTGTGTCACAGGTCTTTGTACCAATCAAATAAACTGATACAATTGTGTAACAGTATACTCAGGAAGGCGTGTCAATTTTTTTATTTTTATTCTGAAGTTAAATCTGGGAGGTTAAGCAAATAGGACAGCTACTTTTTTCTGATAAGTTAATTGCTTCAATGAAGACATTAAAAGGTTATTGGTATTCAAATCGGCAGTTAATAGGCATTTTAGTTCTCTACTGGTGTTTAAATGAGCGCTAAACTTATTTGGAGTTTAAAGCTATTGCAAAGAAACGTTCCCAGAGCCATTAACCAAAAACGTCGCTTTAATCAAAGGATTACAAAAAAACTGACAAACTGGTTGTTCGCAGGCAATTAATATGCATCCAGGCGAAGTTGTCCATCATTTTCGACCAAGAATAGCATGTCAGAAAAGGCTTGTTCTGTGATGGCCTCAAGAGCAGCCTCATGCATCTATGCAAAGAAAGAAATTGCGGTAATTGCCATGCTACCCAGTTTTTAAGGTATTTGTGTATTTATCTCAACTTTCAACAAAGTTTCCCATTAACTACTTACCGCTCTGAACTTATGATTCTTAGGTGGATGTTTGAACTTAGGACCAAAATTGGCAGTTACCTGAAAAACTTGTATTAATTGTAGATTCTGACTGCCAAAAAAAGAACACACTTGAGGGAATTAACTTACAGTGACATTTTTGTATAATGATATTGCAGGATAGTATGTACCCTCATTAATGTTCTCCCATGCCACACCTTTGTATTCACCATTTTTAAACAGAATAATTTTGCTGTGTTGAAGTGGTTTTAAACTCCGAATGGCTTTTTGTATGTCGTCCTTGTCTTCGTAATACAAATGGCTCTTAAATTTCACTAGGGGCTAGCACATAAATTGAAATAGAAGAAAATATTATTCTGAATTGCCATAATAATAACGTTCTTTGTCAGTGAGCAGTTAAAAAATGAAGAGGCTTACCCTGTCTTTAAATGATTGGGGTAAGTGAATAGTGGACGTTGTTCCGTGTTCTGGTAAGCATAAAAGAAAGCCCAAGGTGTCGCCCTCACTATAGCCCTCGCTGAAATGCTTGCCTTTACTTTCGTGAAAACAAGTACCTTTGCGAGACCTCCATGAATAACTGAAGCGATCATATCCTAACGGTGCTTGAAGGTTGCCTGGAAGAGAAGTTTTGGTCGGTGTTCTGTACTTGCTGACGAATCAAAACGATTAAAGGTTGGAAAAGTAAGTCTCTGCTTAATTTAAGATGTCTTATATTAGACGTACGGTTTAAGAACATATGGAAACAGTTATATGATTTCAGACAATGGGCATGTTTTACCTAGAGCTTGGGACCAGCCTAACCGAGTTGCAGAATTATCCGGCATCTCCTCAATAGTGCACTCGTAGTACCATGAACCATAATTAACGCCGTGAGTTGCTCGAACCATGCAGTAGCCCTTTTCGCCAGTAACAGTCAACCTGTCGT
The DNA here is from genome assembly GCA_034687865.1 of Kryphioiulus occultus. Classification (NCBI taxonomy): domain Eukaryota; kingdom Metazoa; phylum Arthropoda; class Diplopoda; order Julida; family Julidae; genus Kryphioiulus; species Kryphioiulus occultus. The sequence goes on from JAQGAF010004055.1 coordinate 11,903, forward strand.
CGGAAATTTTAAGTTGTGGTGCTAAGAAGAAGAAAAATCCAAGCAGGATTGCTATAGAATTTCCAAACGGGTGAGCATTCATTGTTATACCAGCACACTCCTTTCCTAGTACCTCTATCGTGAAGGGCTAAAAGAACCATGGGAGGTTTGAGCGTTCTATAGAGCCAACCTGGAATGGGTTTACCAGCCCAATCCAGGCTTTCGTCAAATTCTTGGCGAAATGGAGCGTGAGGGTCTGGTTCAGCTAAAATGTAGCGGTAGCCATCTTTGTTAAATGGGTGTTCCAGTGGGTAGCCATGAGGTGGAAGTTTGGGAGTGGCCAAATCACTAATATCAATATAAAATGAACATTTAGTGAAAGTTCAGTAAAGAAAAAAGGAAAATTTAATGGTATTCAAAAGAATGATAACAACGTCAATGTATGAAATTTAAGAATTTCTGATGCTACTTTGATTAGGATAACTAACCTTCTAGACTTCCTTGTTGACATCACCGACATTTCAGGGAGTTTTCGTTTGGCACCCCTTCCTTTGCCAGAAAAAAATGCTCCACCGACAGCTATGTGAATTATTTTCCATTAAAAATAGTCAATTTTAAGCTCCATACTGAATTTAGAGAACTTGTTTAAAATGTCATACCATTTTGTCCAGTAGTTGAAGATGTGCCTGTTTTTTGAGCATCCACTGCCTTAAATTGCCCAGTCTTAATATAAGTTTCATAATTTGGTCCAATTTTCATCACGTTTGGCACTGCTAAGCCGAACATCGGATGATCTGTGGATGTTGATCCATCGGGAGGTTTCTCTTCATAAAGAAAAATGTCGGTCTCCTTGACCTACAAAATTCAAATTAGCCGAGATATAAAATTAAGTAAATATAGTCCGATAATTTATGATCAAGCCTGTTACTGAATCATTCACATCAGTTCAGAACAATTGCAGCAACAAAATTAATCTCAGTTTTCATCCAAATTAGGCTCTCTGTATCTCATAATGCTTGCTTTTTTCAACTGGCTATTAGTGTTGTCAATATTCAGTACAGCATTTCAACTATTTAAAGCACAATTTATTCAAACTTCATATATGTACCATGGTTTTAACTATAGTAGTATGCCATGTTTGTTTGACACGCCTGGATACAGTGGTCAGGTTTTCCCAATGACTGTCAATAAATGGGATTACATCCTGAAAAAAATAGTAGCCAAATTTATTCATTTTTAACTTGAAAATTCAGGCCAATACTAATACACTACATTTGTACTTCAAAGGGGTGCCATACCTTATCTTTGGAAAACATGACCTTAGCACTGCCATCCTTTGTACTCATTTGCGTGAGGTTAGCCAGAGCAGTTTGACACATCTGGGAAAAATCTAAAACCAAAATCGCAGAAATTGGAATATATCACCAACCTCTTGCTGTTGCCAAATATATTTTTAAGAAAAAATATTTCTTACTTGACTGTCGTTTTGTGAAGTTCTCTAATCCACTCGCACTGCAGTTTTTGCATATAAACGTGTAGTTTGTCATAAACGGCACACATTTTCTAAGAATGACGCAATAATAGACAGACTGCATTTAAATGGCACATTAAATATTGTCACCAATTAACATGAAAAGTGAAGGCGTACCCAATTTGGTAACTGATGCAAGATTCATGAAACCACCGATAACATCCTCCACACTGAAGTTCAATGAGATTTGGATTACGTTCTTTCAAACTAAAAAGAAATACCATTCATGTCATGAAATCTTCCATATCGTATTGGCATGTACAGAAATCTAGTTAGTGGTAGGCGACAATTAATTCCTTATAGGAAACAACTACAAAAATCTGCCAAGAACTAGCTATAGGCTGCCCTGGACTAAAGCAACGATTTCAGATAATACAAGCTTGGCAGAAAGCTTTGAAATTATATATGCCACTGTCATTATGCCACGACTATCAAAATAAAGCTGAAGCATTCCTATGGATTATTTAAAAGCCTTCCTTCCACGAATATTAATGAAATGAAACAGCAGAAAGGCAACATCAAGCCATGTTGGCCTGCAGCTGACTGAATTTCTAGGATGGTTTCGAGGATAATTCTACGACAGAAACTCTGGAATTTCATTATGTATCATGCGGCTATCCGAATCCTTTTATTCTTTCCATCCAAACTCCAAGTGATGCTACTGCTGTCATCCCTGAAAGCTGAAATCATCAGTACAAAGCAATTACCAGTAGCACTGGATCATTTCCATACTGTCCGCACTGGGAACCTCTGCGGCTGGCTCTTTATTTTCATTTGGTACAGACGGATCTTCCTCCTTCAATGCATCACTCTCCATTTCCTCTTTTCTAGAATATCGTTTGTAGGACAACCAACAAGATCAAGATCAACGAGAATGAGCAAATGCTGCCGAGAGTTTATTGCTCACTAGGCGTCGCTGCTGTAGCGAGGAACGAACTGGAAGGCCAGGAAGTAGTCGACTCGTTGCAACTTGTAGAAGTGGTCTTGCCTCCACGTGCTTTGTGGTTGACTTTCGACACATTCGTGAGTTTCCAAGCAATGAATGAAATTGGATTTATTTTATTATAAAGCTTGATGTTTGCAATCGTGAAGCGTTATACGCCCCTAGAGTAGTATATAATTCGGTGAATGGGATACTGACTGCGGATAGGCCTATGCAATGATGCGATGCAGGCTCAGCAACGAACGCTCTCCAAAGTGACACACATGTATTATGTCACTCGAAGGCGTATTACGTGACCATGTCACGTCAGCGCCAGAGTGCGGCATCAGGAAGCCCTGGCGTCATGCCCCACTTTTCGTCAGATGTTAATGCACTTTACGGACATTACAGAGTTACCCAGTAAGTACTTTTTTCGATTATTAAATTAACATTTTGATTGAAAGGCATAACAAAATTAATTGGGGGCGACTTTTCAAAAGCGTTTGAAATAATTGCTGTCAAATCATTCTGGTTGGCTTTGAGTCACACATGAATATCGTTTGTGTCGATGCTGTTAGGTGCCAAAACACTTTCTCAAATAGCGCCATGTCACTTTGGAATAACATATCGCAAGAAAATTTAAAAAAAAAATCGGTAATTATTTAGAATAGGGGTCTTCTCACCGATTTTGATGGGCTTCAAATATGTTATGGAGTTGCGTTATCGCAGTCCCGCTCCAGCATAAACTGTATGTGAAAGTGCGCATTAAACTCACATAGGTTCGTGAGCATATGGTGGGGCCGCGACTAATACACTTATTTAACTTTTTGATGTACATGTATCTCAATCATGCCTTCACCTAACCTAACATAACCGATAGAATAGCTTAGGTTAGGTTATGATATACAAGCTAAACACTGAAAGAAACGCCCACCCTCTACCAAGCAACCACTGCCAGGCTGCCAGCTTACGAGTCGTGAAGAGAAGCTCACTTTCTCAAGGGGACCTATACTGTCAGTCAGTTTAGAATCAGTAGAATGACAGTATGCGTCAATATTTCCGCGACCCTACATGGTCAATATTTTACTGTCAGTAAAAAGCTCAGTACCATCG
>JAQGAF010004056.1:0-15442 GCA_034687865.1 Kryphioiulus occultus
TACAGTGAATGGCTATTCGCCGATTGGACGAGGGGAGAACCTGCGGCGAATAGGAGCTCCCGTCTCATGGGTAGTCGCCAATGAGAGCGCGCGTATCAGCCGGAGCCAGGCTCGCGTGCATTTCGAAGGAGGCTGTGCTTTGCGGCGAAGGTTGCTCGGGGATTGTTGTGGGGGAGTCGTACAGGACACTCACATCTATCTATTACTTTCTACTAAGGGATTGTGTGCGCAAAAAAAAGGAGGAAAAAAAAGAAAACGTCTTGGAAGCAAAACACTCGATCGCTCGGTAAGTAATACCAACCTTGCTGACTTTGACATTTGTTCTACTTTTAACGGGCGATCCTTAGGGCGTACGAAATGGTGCGAAAACGAACGCTGGATTTTTCTGCTTTTGCCAGTTCTATTTTTGAACGCTTTTTGGTTTGGAGCATGGGAACCAGAAAATGGACCGTTTCGGAAACGGGTTTTTAACTGCTTTTAAATGTTTCTGAAATCACGTTTTCAATTAAAATCGCCGTGGCGGCGCAACGTTATGCGACGTGTACGGGCTTACGAAAGGGGCCTAGCCCCACGGCTTCCAATGGGGACCTCGATAAGGTGCATTTTTGAGAACCCAATTTTTGGCTAGGCCTATTTTCGAATGCGTTACCTACTTTTTGGCATCGGCTTGCCTTCGAACGGGGGCTAAGACTCGATGCCGTTAATTGTTTATTTCTCCGTCAATTAACTAACGGCTCGTTGGACACTTGTTCGTGTGGTCAAGCCCAACGTGGATAAAGAGGTCAAGCGCGCTTGTGTGGGGTCCCGAACACTACGCTGAGGTCCTCTGGCATTGCCCAGGGACCACACGACCCCCGTGGGCGCAGGGTAGGCAAATGACGTCATCAAAGCCCCCATTTCTCGATAAAAAGCCTAGAATAAATAAATGAATTTCTCGTTAGTTCGAATTTCCTATGGGAGCTTTGCTGAGTGTAATGCCCCCAACGACCGTTGCACCAAACTTGGGTTAGCTTTAATCGCGTATTGAATATGGTTAATTAAGCCGTTGTCAGCAACGTCTGACGTCATCACAGGGGGACACACGTTATTCTAAAATTATTTGAAATGCCTCCTGGAGCTGATCGCAAATTAGACCTTCTGGACGGTTGCACCAAATATAAATAACACAAACCAAAACGTTACATTAAAATGGTTTGACTCTTGAGCACTGATCGAGTTATCGTTGTGGTTTTTATTTCCATGAAATTAAACAGAAGTGAGCTGATTGGTGTAATTTTTGAGTCATGCATTGGTCCCCTAAAGGCCGTTTAATTGCACCAAACACCAAAACCCCAATTACTTTTAATGATACATTAAAACGGTATTGAGCACTAACCGAGTCATCATTGTGGTCCTCATTTCCATGAAATTAAACAGAAGGAGCTAATGGATGTAATTTTTGAGTCACGCATTGGTCCCCTAAAAGGCCGGTTGCACCAAACTCCCGTTAGTGTAATCAAGGGTCAGTGTGCTTTACGATTGTCGTTACCACTCAGTTTCACAAATTAAGTAATCTGGAAATGTACTGAGATTTGAATCTACTGATAGAGCTGCCTTAATGTATTCTGTGGGTTAATTGCTGCCGTCATCATCATGACCCCTGACACCCTAGTTGAAGAAAAAGTTGTTCATTGAATGTCATGCGTGGTCTAGTTGTAAGGCATGAATTAATCCAGTAATGGTTGATTGCATCAAATGCCTGCTATGGAAATTACCAGTTAGTTCACGTTCACCACTTAATCGTCCATTCCAAATCGCCCGTTAAATTTATTTTCTGCACCAGAGCAATCAGATATGCTTTTAATGTGTGGTCCTCGAAAAAATATATGTAACTTTCGTGGGGTGGACCACTTGCCCTCCTCCCCCAAAAATCCTGGAGAGAAAAGCAACATCCGTTGTGTTCTCCCAAACCCACAATTGAAATTGCTCCGAAATCGTCGATGTAGAAAGTAATACGTGGTGATGGAATGGGGATTAAATTTGTGCTGTTAATTTCATCGATTTTGCCAAAGTTTCATTTTGATCTGCACTGAACAACCGAATAAATAAGGGGCTAAGATGAGCCCGGCTGTGTGAGACTAACTTGGCCTGGGACCATTAAATGATTTATTGATTTTTTGGAGCTGCTCCGCTAGCTCTAGCAAAGTTTCTGCAGTTTCGGTTCGCCTTATTGCACGTCAACATTCAATGTTGGTGAATTATTAATTTATTTCGTTGATAGCATTTTGCGTAATTTCGGTTTAATTAATGCCTGGTTTTCGCTTTTTTCTCCTTCCGAAATCAGCCACCGTAAATCAAATTAACTCGAATTGATTGCTTTTAAATCCTCCCATTTGGGGTCGCACCTACACCGTTGTTTCCCAACCTTTTCCTGCTGAGAAATCCAATTTTCCAGGCCCTGAGATTCTGAGAAACACCGAAAATTTGCTGGAAATTATAAAATAATAATGGTCGAAATATTGTACATTCTACAGACGTGCAGTTATGCAACTTTTAGGAATTTTTGTTGAAGGCCTAGGCCTACTGTGTATCAAATTTACTTGACATATACAGTAAGGGTTTTCACTTTCTGGAAAGTCAGGAAAAATCAGGGAACGTCAGGGAAATGAAAAAGTGTCAGGGAATTCGTGCAAATTCGTGAAAATGTCAGGAATAGCAGGGAAATTGAGAGAGTTTACATAAACCGATTGATTAGTCATCATTTTTTGTAAAAATTTGGGATAAAATTCATCATTTTTCAGTAAATCTCGTGTAAAATGCCAGGGATGATTGAAAAGTTGTCAAGGAATATCAGGAAAATCGACTTGAGAATTTGAGTGAGAACCCTGCAAATTAATATAGATACTTATGAGAATTCGAGTAATGCTATTCCCCCCCCCAAAAAAAAAACTTTAATATTTTCTTATTAGCAGATGCCAAACACGCTTTGAATAGTCGTCATGGTGTTACCCAAACTTACTCGTGTGACATCAGCTTTGCAACGATACTCGGCTCTTTAGCTTGCTGAATGTTAACAACGTAGGAATGAATGACCTTATCAGCGCACTAGGAGGCTGAAGGGAGAAATTTGGAACAGGAACTTCTGAAAATTAAAATGCAACACTTGTGGGTTAGAAACAGTTAACCGACATGAATCGCATAGATTATAAATAATTTGACTCGCACTGATATGTTGATATTTTATCTTAGAGAGCACTAAGCGCCATGGTCACTTGCAGAGGTCAACGAAGTTTTGTGCAGCCAACTTCGTAATGTGACGCAGAATAAATTGTTAAAATTACGTATGGTGTAGATTTTAATTTAATTTAAAAGAAAGGTTTTCATTATTTGTAATGAAAGGGTCATTGTCAGAAATAGGAGGATTGAACTCACTTGTCAGCTTCGAGCATGATCGAATCATGATTTTGTTTTAAGGCGACAAATGACGTGTTGGGAATGTCAGTTAAAAGTCCCATTTATTACCCAAATAACGATCGACAAATACATTAAAAAAGGCTAATTAGAAATTGAAAGTTGAACGTTTTATCCTGTTATTTCAGGAAAATCTGCCAGCTTTCGTGCTCTTTGCTGGGCACGATAAGCCCCGGAATAATAATATAGGTTATCTAAAAAAAGCAACTGCCATATTAAATTTAGATATGTCCGCCATTTTGAATTATTTATTTTAATCTTTGCGCACAAACGGCTCCCATTTGCGTGCATATAGGGGCGCCTTTCTAATTAAAGCCGGGCCATTGCAATGAGATATTTTTTTTACGTTTCTGGTGTCGATGCGGACATTTTGTGAGTTAGAGTGACAATTACATGCTTATGTATTTGCCATTGATGGAAATGTCGTTTCTCCTTTTTTCTCATTCTTTTCTTTTTGAAATTAATTTTTGAAAAGAACGTGGCGTTTGCAAAATTTGCAATATTGAAGGTTGAAAAAGTTCGTTGATGCAGAATTTAACCCAAATGATTTACACGTAGGATGTTTTACATGTTTGTTTGATGTTAAAATCAATCCCATCCTTGGCATGGGTGCTGGATTGTCATCTGCCTTAAATGAGCAAAATCTTCGTTTTGAATAATGACCATAATTTATGGATTCCCCTCGAGCTTGAGATCCACATCCGAGTCAGGGATTGACATATTGCCCAACAGGGATAGACTGAGATTTCAACCATTTATTAATATGCAGCCAAAATTGTTTTCTTCAGCAGCACATGTATTTTCAAATTTGTTCTAGTGCAGCGCATATTGATTTGAAAAACAGTGACGTCGCTGTGGTACAAATGAGCAATGTACATTAATAATATGTATTCTCGACTATATGATATTTATGTTCGGTTACTTGTGCCACCACGAATTGGCGTCTGGAGATGGACTTTGGTGATGCTTGTGGGTTACTATAATGGTGCAGTGGGCAACTATAATACAGTTCGTACCAGGTTACGAGTACTAAGTTTCACTCTGTCTTCTGGTGGACGTTTTGAACATCATCACTTGTTTGATAATGGAATGTATCAATACGCCTACTATAATTTCTTTTGAAAACCATGTCAAAACGTTCCTAATGAAATTCTGGCGCCTTCAGTCTTGAATTTTGCGTCTAAATTTGTGTAACAAGTATTATAGCAACGTTATTATCTAGGTATGTTTTTAGTGAATTTGTAACTTAAAACAATATGACTACTTCAAAATATACGATTTGTACTATAGCCAGTTTTATGAGATAGGCAAGTAGTAAATCGGCTCTATAATGCCGATAGAGGACAGAGTGAAATTAAGCACTCTTAACCTGATATTTGCAATAATTACAAGTTCTCAGCGCTACTAGTGGTCGTTTTGCACGTGCTAAATTTCCTACTGAAAAAAATTACTGCAGTGCTCACACAAATCGGTTTGATTTCATAAATAATGACATTAAAAAAACTGCTGGAATTTTTTAATGTTTTATGACTGTATGTGAATGATGCTTTTCTTTACGCTGGTTTTATAACGTGGCGGGCCTGCATCGCCATTGTATTTTCACTTGGCCCAACATGTGCTAGAATAAACATATGCCAGTCATCCATGGCTCTTATCAGTTTTGTAGCCCTGTCAAGCATTCGAGGTGTTGTGCGGTAATGGCGCACCCCTATCGCGTAAAACCAACACGCATTATCGGTCACGATGGCTGTTGATAGTGCGAGCAATAAAATAATAGCCATTAAAATGAATGCCACGTATGACGTCATATGACCGGCTAACAAGTCAGTGGATTTGGTGGCTTCAGCACCTGGTCGAACTTTACGAAGACATCGAACTTCGCATAAATTTTCCTTGGCAGACAGACTGGAATATCAGATCATTGAGCCTTTGGGGCATCCATGTACTACGTCACGCATGGAGTGATTGAGGGTGCTTGCGTGACTGCTGAAGGAAGAGATGTGTCGAGCATGTGGCGTCAGTTTTACCACCTAGAGGTTGGATTGCTGTCATGGTTTGCATTTCTATAAAATAAGCTATAGTGCGTGTCAGGTTAAGAGTGATGAATTTCACTCTACCCTCTGGTGGACGTTTTGAACCTCGTCACTTGTTTGATATTGGGATGTATTAATACGCCTGTTATAAATTCTAATGAAAATCAGTTTAGCACTCGCCCTAATTGTAATTCTGGCACGTGGGATTTTAAATTTTGCAAATGTTATGTTCGTATTGAATGTATAACTAAAAACACTCAGTAGTTATACTTAATACGACAAGTTGTAAATGGGCTCTATAATGCCGATAGAGGGCAGAGTGAAATTGAGCACTATTAACCTGATTATCCTGATACGGACTATAGTGATTTCGAACTGGAGTTTCAGCTTTATTCTTGTAGAAAAGATGGCGGCGACGTGGTGCCACGTGACGTACATGAAACCATTGGAAGCAGCTGTCAATGTACATATATTTCCATTAGTTATGATTAAAGGATATAACCAATATTGGAGTTTTTCACATCCCTGGCCTCCAGCTCCATAAGAGGTGTATCGAGCTTGTCAACTTCTTTAAATACTGCATTTCCTTCATGGTGCTGTGCTTTTGTAAACACGTTAGTGATCCATTTGAATTTCTGTTGGCCTACATGCGTTCAGTTTGGGGAGGGGGGTGGAGTGTCAAAGCGCCGTGACGTCATTTCCGAGGGGATTGAGGGCATTGTCGAAAGAAGAAAAAAATCGCCCATAATTGCTGGACGACCCCTTATCTAAACTACATGTACATGTATTCAAAATTAGCGTTCTGTGAAAACCGGCATTTGTGATGAATTGAATACATTCGTTTTTGTATTGCATGTCACGACTGAGGGTGCAATTTTCTATGGGCTGTTTGAGGCGAGTTGCACCAAAGTCCGGTTAAGGTAATCGACCGTTACGCTAACATTAGTTGTAGTTGGGTGCAATATGCCATCATGCCCTTTAGTCGGTTTTGGAGTTTGAATTTAAAAATTGTTATTAATATAAACGCACGGCTGTTTTTATTATTACTGCTGCTACATTTATGCAGGCCTGTGTTATGCACACCCCCCTCCCACACACATGTATATGATCCTCCTCCTAAAAATCCACCCTCTTTTGCTCACGTGATTTTCTCAATCGATAATTCTAAAAGTAGGCCTAAAATAATTAAAATGGGGTGCATGCATGTTCGGAGGGAGAGAGGCCAACGCGCATATATTTAACTGAATTGATTCAAATCTTATGAAAGGCACCTCATTTATTTTACATTAAATTATATTCTGCTCACACTCGCACTTTTAGACAGCCTTTGCTCGGCATCAAGGGCTTAACGTCTAATTTTATTAGTTGGCATGTTTTATTTTATTTTTTTTTATTTGTAGCTTTTCAAATTAATGCGAGTGGAGTGGCTTTATTAAAAATGGCGCCCCTATCGATTTATTAATTTCCCTCAGTTGCAGTTTTTCCAAAAAACCTCGAGCTCATTTGCATTTATTTGCGAATTAAGTCCTTTCTTTGCCGCAGCCCCTCGAAACCTTCTTCTCTCCTTGCCCCCCTTTCCACCATTTTGCGAAATATTATTTGAAAATAATCAATTTCTTGTATTGTTTTTTTTTTTTAAGACGAATGTCAAATATATTGTGGGCCAGAGATGAAAGGTGGTCGGGGCGCAGGCGTGACGTCACCGAGGTGGGGGAAGGGAAATTGGACAATTTAGAGGCAAAAATATGTTGGGAATTAATAATACTTTTAAAATGTGTAATACCCAAGGCTATTGATGTTGGGCGAGTTCAATGAAATATAAAAAGGGGGAGCAGGCATGTGCTCGTGATGGTGAAAGGGGAAAACAACGACCCCTGTGCCTTGCTAATAAGCCATTTTGAAACCAGACGCAACGAATCGATAATAAGCGGCGCTGCCATCGCTCCTTTCGAATTGCACTGGAGTCTAGTTTTACGTGGGCTTTATGAAAGACGAACCGTGGGCGAAGTGATTGCTCATTGACAATACCTGCAGTTTGTGCTTAAAATTTCGGATTTCTGCTTAATTCCAACTATTTATAACACTAGAAAATGCGATTATGCGAATTAGATATTTTCAACTATTCATTTGGTTATTTGCACTTGTTGTTTGCTATTTTTACACAGAAACAGGTTGTAGACCTACTACACTAATACGTTATTGAATTAAGTGCTTGCGAAGTTACTATTAGAAATATTTAAAGTGAATGGTTTTATGACGTCAGCGTTGGAAGATGGGAATCGAGGTCGTATGATGATGCTTTCTAAATATTCAGAATCGATATTTTGCACTAGTACGTTCCCCATGTCAAATCCATGGTATTCTACTTCTGATAGGGTACTTAGTTGAATTTGGGCATCCACTTCTCGCTTTTCCCTTGTGAAAACTTTTGTTGTAATGTCGATGAGGTTTGGCAAACCTACGTGTAGCCTAATTATCGTTATTTTTTAGATTTGCTTGTTTTCTTGCTGACTTCCTCAGATAGGTCTGCTCATATAAAATACTAAAACCTAAGATGTTTCTTTTTCCAAATCTTTCGCGTGGTGCCATGCTTTGCCAAACTGCAACTTACATGAACTCATTTTTCAAGGCGCGTTTAATGTGTGATGCAATTTGTGATCGTCTAATTATTAAATTTTTGTAATATTTTTTTGCTTATTCAAATAGTTTTCCCAAAGGGTATCGCAGTGTCCATACTTTTAACTCCTTGAGGAGAATATTACAGAGATGAGTGGTGGGTGAGGTTTCCTGCCAAGTATCTACCCTAAAAGTTTTACCCAAAAATTTCAAGGTTGGGTTGATAATTTCGCTCCTTTTGATCACTCGAGGTTGCCTGGTAAGGCTGAAATTCCTCTCAATTCACTCCCCCACCATCTTCAACCCTCTCCCTCTCATCTCCCATTTAACCCTTGTACGCGTGACGTCACACGCACATCTGAGCAGAGAAGTGGTGCAGATAAAGGCTTATTTATGAGGGTGTTTTCATTATGCCGCTGTCTTAAGCTAACAATGTTGGCGAAATTAGTTTACGAATTATGCAAGAAGGGGGGAGGGAAGAGTCGGCTCAGGGCCCAACCAATTTCTCTTCTGCTGCCGAGCAATAATAATTATAAACTCGAAATGTGTGAGCCGAATGAATGGGTTGCTTGCTTTGCACTGCTGCCTTATGCTAATGGCGTTGCTTTCTTTCTTTCCCTAATTAGTAATTTATGTGTTGCGATTTTAATAGACGAAATTTCGTACGAGCCAATGGCGGAGATGATTGTTTTTAACCAAAAGGGAAAATTGGTTAGTGATTACGGACGAAATTGACGAGATGTCAAATAGTGATACATGAAGTTCTATTTGGATTGCCAGAATATTGTTGCATTCCTTTAATAATTAAACAATCAGCAGGGATTGGATTATTAATTGACCTACACTATACTATCTAATGCAGATGCACTCTAAAAAGTCACATGTAACAAAATGTGGGAAATGTCTGATTGGGATGCCGTATTTCATCACTTTTTTTAAATTTGTTTGCACTATAAAAATGGGGTGCTTCTTCCAATCGCAATTTTTTATCGGAATTTTCTTGAAATGTGTCCGCTACATAACAAGTTAAGTTTTATATGCAGAAAAGACTATGGAGTCTGGTTGTATCTTCTAATGTGTGATATGCACAAAGTGCATTTTTGTATTTCGTTCATTTTGACCACTTATTCCACAACAAAAAGGTGTCAAAAGACTGTACTTCGATGTCCCATTGAAAATAAAAGTTGTGTTTGCAGAAGAACATGAAAATAGAGCTGCAAGTTGATATCTTGACACTACTGAAGTATATATACATGTACGCCAAAGTAGAAATTCGCCGAATTCAACAATCAACAATACATGTAAACACATGTTTGTCAAAATAGAAATTCACAAACTGCTGGTATTAAAATCCTGGTGCGCTTTACGTTCGATGAAGTACAGTAGTTTGATTTTTACAAAATGAAAATCGTGCTGACATTTTTCGTTTCTGATCTAAACATTTTCAGTGCTGTATGTTAATTAGGTTGGCCTAGAAAGGATGGTGTCGGATATTTGGATTATGTATATCATTACATGTAGGGAATCTTTAAAAGTGTGAATTTTTCGGCAGAAAATCGCTACCGTGTCAACATCTTCATTGTATACCCCACCCCCTGTGGATGAGCAAACATGCAAAACATCGCTGCTAGCAGAGTTTGCATACGTCAAGGCGCTGATCGAGTGCTGCGGTGAAGTAGTTTCACAGGGTAATCATTAGGCATGCAAACGGAGCCTCAGAGCCCCACTCTACCCGTTTCATGGAATGGAACGCTCTAACGCAAATAATTTATGAATAAACGTGAACTGCTCACACATTTCATAAGGAATATTTAACACTTGAAACATCAGTTATTCAGCTAAGACTTTGAACCGCAGGGGACAAGCACCTCACTTTGTGCGCAATCTTTAATCGCGCGTGATAAGACTTCACTTTAGCCCTCCATTTTAAACTTTTATAAGGATTCGTTACCCACGATTCTTTGTTATTGTTGTGCAGTGAGTTTGTTTTTTTTAAAAAAAATATTCAGTATCGACAATTAATCGCGATAGTTTCGGTCATTTCAGTGGTTTCGATTCTAAACAGAAATGAAATTTAAAAACTCGTTAACCTTTTGAAAAAAGATACTTGATTTGGATCTCTGAGATTTACAATCATGTATGTCCGTTTCGTTTTGCGTTTTAAGGACATCAAAATTGTGAGTGAATTTAATATATACATCCGCAGCAGATAGTGGATAGATGCCCTACTTTTATCCAGGGTTGCCATTGGTAACTGTACAAAGGGACGGTGAATCTTGCAATGGCACTAAGTTGGTACTGTGCACAGTATTCCTCCCTCTCCTTATTTGTGAGAACGATGCAAATCTAAGGAGTTTCCCATTCCATATTTCAACGGGCTTTTTTCATAAATCGTTTTTTTTTAATTTTTTTAAAATTGTTTTTTTGGAGACAACATCGAATATGTAATATTGTGCATTAAAAATCCCTATATATTTCTGTCAAAACTTCACTCGTTTTATCCATGACCATATTCTGTACTAAATGTAATAACATTTGTTTTGTTACAGGCAGAAAGGGAAAAATAGCAGCACTTGGGAGCCTGCTGGCTACGGGATGGAATGTTCCAGCATGTATTTCCCGATGTGAGTACTACTTTAACGTTAGGAGCCTGCACCGTGAATGTGCCATGATCATTTACACGTCTGTCCTTTTGATCAGTCAAGTAAAGGAAGAGCTGGTAGATGAGTCCTACGAGGCGTCACACCCAGGCATGCCTGGATACTACGGGCCACCGTCCCACTATGGCCCCCCTCCTCCATTGCTGCTGAACATCAAGCAGGAACCTGGCTTGAACGAGCCGCAACAGCACCACAATCATGTGGACCATCGTCACGTGGACGGCCCCATGGAAAATGGTATTCCATCGCCAAACATCACGCCGCTCAACACCGTCCCCCCTGGTGGGGGAATGCGGCATCCGTTGAATGGCACGGGGCCATATTCTTCCCACGTGGACAGTATCCAACCTGGAAGTGCAATGCAACAGGCGCACATGAACGAAATGGCAGTTATGACCAAGTCGAAAAAGAAAAAGAAGAAAATTAAGCAGGAAGCAATGCAAAAGTAAGGAAACCTTATAATGTGCATGATGAGTTTCTTTACTTGCCGGCTTAACGATTTTTCTGTTTTTAGTGAAGTACTTTCACCTCCTCCTCTGCCTATGACGGTGTCTGGCAAAAAGCGCATGAAGCAAGAAAAAATCACAGACACTTTTAAAGTACGAAAAAAAGTCGATCGGTTTAACGGAATGCCGGAAGAAGAAGTGGTAAAGAGGACCCTCCCCGATCACCTCACCACCGATCTGGATATTGTAATTGTATGTGCAGAGATTTTCCATTTCACCCGTCTCCACATTGTTCTATTAAGCACTTCATTATTAAATAAAAAAAACTATTTCAGATAGGAATTAATCCTGGTCTGTTCGCGGCATTCAAGGGTCACCATTATGCAGGACCGGGAAATCATTTTTGTAAGTCTGCCCCGAGATTTTATTTGACTCTCTCCGGACTTTCCCAACGGCAATTTATAGCACTTTATAATTCTAGGGAAATGTCTGTACCTATCTGGACTCATTCCTGAACCAATGACTGCCGATGACGATTTTCGATTAATTGAATTTGGCATTGGTTTCACGAACATTGTGTCGAGGACGACCCGAGGTAGTGCCGATCTGGCTAGGAAGGAAATTCGAGAAGGGGCCCAAATTCTTCAGGAGAAAATTCAGAAGTATAAACCAAAAATTGCTGTTTTCAATGGAAAAGGTTGGTAATGACATTCTGGCTCTACTCGATTTGCAATGTTTGCCAACTTTAAAAATTTTGTTGGACAGTGTACTTGTATGTTCACATAAGCTGCATAATTTGAATCGCCATTATTTCAAATGTGAGAAAATGGTAACCTATGCACTGATTTTCTTAGGAATTTATGAAGTATTCTCTGGAAGAAAAAACTTTGATTTTGGGAAGCAACCTGAGCCTCTTGAGGGAACGAACACCGTAAGAATGATTCATTTTAAGGCTGGAAATAATGCTAAGGATGTCTGGGAAAATCTATCAAAATCTAGGTTTCTGACACCCAAGCGATGAATTTTTGTTGCAGATAATCTATGTCATGCCGTCATCGAGTGCCCGTTGTGCCCAGCTACCTCGTGCTGTGGACAAGGTGCCCTTTTATGTGGCGTTGAAAAAGCTGCGTGACCATTTGTGCGGTCGCCTTCCGATTCTTCGGGACTCTGAAGTTTGTTTCCCCGATGTCAAATTGAAAATCGAGAATGAAGATGGCATCAAGACAGAACCAGGAGACGATGATGGTGCTGGCGGAGCTGAAGAAGCGCATGCAAGGCTCATGAATTGCACAGTAAACAGCGACGGAGAATATGACAGCCCTAGGTCTGCCCTAATGCACTCTCAACGGAACTTCCACCAGCACCCCCTAGGACGCGCTGCACTCGCAGCCGCTGCAGCTGCTGGAGGCTACCTTGAAGTAACCCTGGCACGTGCTGGATTCACGGCTAGTGGCTCCACCACGAATCGTTCTTCAGCAGCCAAGCACTCCGCAGCCAGTCTGGCAGCTAACGAGCAGGTGAAAAAGAAAACGAGTCTCAAGAAGAAGAGCAAAAAGAAGGGCGGCGAGGACGGGAGTGACAGTGGCATTGGCAGCACCGGAGAAGGTGATCTTAAGCGACTAAAGATGGAGAACTGTGGCGAGCATTCCGGAATGTCGGCAGACAGCGTCCCTTGCGGCTCTCCCAATGCGCAGCGGCACACTATGACCAGTCCCATGTCAGGCGACTATCGCTCATCTACACCAAACCAAATGCGACCGCCAACACGCCCAAGCCCCATGAGTGGGTTTGGCGCTCCTGGCTCAAACTATCCACCCCAGTTGCCAGCATCGCCGCCAGAACATGGGGCACCAATGTACGGATCGCCCTATCTCCATCCAGTGCACATCAAGCAGGAGAAAATGACGGATTTGCTGGATGGAAGCCGATCTCCTCTAGGTCCTGGATCTCCTTCATCGCTTCTTAATGGCTACGCATCTTCTGTCGGATGCCTGTACAACAGCCCCAACGTCATGTCCCCTGGGGGGTATGGGCCACCGCCTCAACAGGCGCCACCACCTTACTTCGGATCCCCAAGCCCAAATAATCCGTACGGAGGGTATCATCATCCCGGCTTGGGCCCTTCCTCTCTCAATCCCCATATGCCGCTAAATTCCCATCACCACCACAATCCACTGGCGCCACCCCCGCAGCAGCAGGACTTGTACGGAAGCCCGTCTTCGAATGTGCTTCGCGAGAATGGACTCCACCACCTGATGCCACAGCACGAGCAGCAGTACTACTCTCAGGGTGTCGTTCCACAAGTCGGCGGTGCTGGAACGCCGGTGCGGAACGCGCCATCACCCTATTCGTCGCACAAGGACCAGTCGTCGCCAGTGGCATTCCAGCAGTATCCGTCGCCACCGTCAGCTTCATATCACCAACTCCATCACATGCAAGTGGCGACCCCTGGTGGCCCGTACTCGTCTCAAGACGATGGGTCGTCGCAGAACCACCCCATCCCAGTGTCGTCGCCCTACGACCACCAGACGGCGTCTTCGCCAATGTACACAAACCTCGACACTGTCAAAGTGAAGCAGGAAAGGATGGATGCAACTTATGGAGAATACTGAGCAGCTCATTTTCCAAACTGTGCGCTGCACTCGTGTTTGACGGGATATGGCGAACCTGGGTGGGCGGTGACAAACCCAAGACACGGCGAGTGCGTTTCTTCGTCAATCATTGCAGATTTTTCGTGTTTCTCGTTCCACACCTGCATCGCATTTTTGGCTAATCGTGGAATTCAATCTAAAAATAAGTGTTTTTGCTAACTTAATGGTACCGATTGCTCCCTATACAGTGAGTGTTCAGGCAACTATCTTCACGAATGCTCGCATTTGTTAGCTTCCCATCTGTGCCAAATCCTTGGTGAAAATACGAGAAAAAAATGGTGTTAGTGCTTGGTGGATCGTAGTCGTTGTCTATTCATCATCGTCATCATCATCTCAATTTGCCAGTCTCGCTGCGCACTTGATTCGCCGGCTTTCAACGGTGCTTCCTTTGGTGCACAATGCACTCTTTGTGATTGAATTTTCCCCTTAAAAGATTTTCAGGAATGAAAACGTTGAAGGGCAGATGCTGGAAGTTTGCTGCAAGTTTTCTTCAATTGTCTGTGATTCGATGGACACATTGCGATTGGTTGCTGCTCAGGTGGGCGCGTAATATCGTGGCGAGGAAGTAACCTTTGAATGCCGGCTCATCATTCATCAACCCTTCGCGTATTTATTATGCCAAAAAAGATGTCCTCGTCGACATGAAAATTGTATTTATTAGAGAGAGCATTTTGGTGGCGTGTTCTTCTTGTCGTTGCTCCTTAATGTTAGTGTAACTTAGGCTGTTTTGGCCACGCCCCATTGTTGTTGCCTGTTCAGTGTTTCTTATTTCATTTCCCTATCAAAGTTTTCAAATCATCCAAAGGCCTGTTAAGCGTTCATCTGTTTATCGTTTTTGTTATAGAGCAAATACCACTTAAATAGGTAATATATTACTGTGCAGTGAAAACTGGGTGTGACGCAGCTGAAAGAACTGGTTCAGTCGTTTTATTATACCCAGGTTATGTTGTACATTCTGTTGAGAAATGACAAAATTTTGCTATGCAGCATATTTGAGGATTTTGCAGGTGTGACGTGCATGCTGGATAATCATGTTTGAGATTTTGCTATACATAGAACATGTACATGTATATGGTAATGACGATGTACCTGATATCTAATTAAATTTCTTCATCACTGAATGGTGATAATTCACTTTGTAGAACATGGTAGCCACCGCCCATTATTGTTGCTTCGTACAGGTATTTTAGCTCGGTGTATAATTCTCGATAAATTGTGCTATACTGATATGAAGTTTGATGATGTGTCAGTGATAAATGTATGGTGAAGTTGATATTCAAGTACCTCTTAGAGGATATTTGCGACATGTGAAATTGTGCTGTAGAATTAGCACGGGGTCTCTCAGCAATGTAACTGACAATCTCGAGAATCTGCGTCACATCCAGGTTTGATTGTAACGCAACTTTGGTTCTGTTTGAAGCAAATTACTATGTTTTTATATGAATTAAGTGACTGTTCTTTATTCTGGTGGTTAATGATTCGATTATCCGGGATGGATGGGTTGTCTAGGTTAACGGGAAGTTCCCCTCCCACCCCTGCCATGATAAAAAATTGAAAAATTGTATACATAAAATCTCTGCGAATAA
>JAQGAF010004057.1:0-15441 GCA_034687865.1 Kryphioiulus occultus
GTTGCAAATCGTGTATACCAATAATACACTCTAAAAGTACCTTGATAGCTACTGGATACTAGAAATTAATCAAAGTTATACCTAAAATCTTTGTAGGGGATGTGGCCAGTTGGTATACAATTTTTTCAAATTTTTTCACATCCAACAATATGATTTTTTTTCACATTTTTTGACATGCAAGAATATGATATAATTCCAATTTTTTTCACGTGCATTTATCTATTACTTCACATTTTTCACATGAAAATATCTGCGTTTTTCACATTTTTCACATGAAAATATCTGCGTTTTTCACATTTTTCACATGAAAATATCTGCGTTTTTCACATTTTTTACCAAATATTTCTAAAAAAAATAGCTATTTCAAGAGCTATTACAGTGCATCTCAAACTACAGGACGCGACCCACCTACAATATCGAGAACGCCATAGTGGATTTCAGCTTGCTTTTCTGAAAAAAATGTATGGTTTAAAATTTAATATCAATGTTAAAGAGAACGCCTTAATCCATTTTTTTAAATTCAACCAAAAATGGATTTCAAGTTTATTTTCATGTAAATGATTTTTAAACCATAATGCATTGTTTTGAGGATTCTTATAAATATTAGTCTTCAAAAGAGCACCGTAGGCAATTTAAAAAAAACTGATAAAATAATCAAATTTTAATTCGCATTTATGAAATCAAGGACCAGAATTGAGAGGTATTCCTCAGTTTTAAGCTGGATTTCTTGTGAAATTAATTGTCAATGAATTTTTCACATAAATTGTTTTTTAATCAATTTTTCACATTTTTCACACAAGGGTATAAATTTTCATATTTTTCACACATTTTCACACTGGTCACATGCCTGCTACTAGAATGTTCTTCAGTGCGATTAGATTTTTGGCTCTGGGGCGGAGAACTATTTGGCGCAAAAGTACCAACTTTCACAATATTCCGGTTCATGTTATTCGATTAATCGACAAGTTGTTAAAACGAAATGTGTTCTGGGCTCATCTATCCAGAGAAACGTGCGTTTCGAATACATGTACATGTATCTTCAATCCAGATGTCGTTTAATTGGAAAACATGAGTATAAAGTAATTTACGAAAAGGAAAAGAATGAAACATGGAGGGCACGTTTTAAGAGCATTGTGATGCTTTGTGATGAAATATGTGTGATTTCATAACATTTTAGTTTGAGTGTTTGCAGACTTTACAAAACATGCGTTTTTGGAATTTGTAAATACTATAGATTTCTTCATTTCTAGCAAGGAAAGATATATTATTTAAGAAAACACATTGGTGGAAACAGGTCTCACACGTTTCATCAAACATGCTTTCATTCTAGAAATCAGGAAACATTTTTGAGGAAACCTTTTTCCAGAAACCATGTTTTTAGGAAATGTTTCTATGTTTGGGCAAGGCTTTCGGAATCCCAAAGTGGAAAAACTTTATTGTGATACTTCATGTTCATTACAATGGCCTAATGATAATAAAAAAATTAAACACCTTTGGACACATTTACGTTTGCTGTTATTTTTCAGATAATGTCAATTTTTAAGAAATGTTTAGCCCATTACGTGTTTAATAAGCGAATTAAAAAATCTTTCAAGAAATCTTGTATTAGTTAGTGTTATCATTGGCGAATTTCGGTTAAACATGGTAAATACCAGTCATAAAAACTAAAACTATGTAAATTTATCGATATTTTAGCAGGTAAAAAAGTTATGGAAATTTTCTAACTACATTTGTTTATGCAATTCATCGGGTCTAGGGGCTCCTATAGGACACCATAGACTTTCCAAGATTTTTCACGATAGCACTGTGTTTAAAGTGGATCTTGCCTATTATTCAAACTTTTTAAAACTTGATGACCTCACTTTTGTGACCCCTTAAATTTATACCTTGGATTATCACCAAACATCTGGCTTGGATTAAACCACAATAAATCCAATTTTCCCTGCAATATTATTTGAATTTTACACACAAGATCAACAGCATCGTCATCATCAAATGAACCTTGCAGAATACCTATCACTAAACTCACATTTTTAAACATGTGTTTATGTAAACGTGTTCACGATTTATCCAGTCGACAGCACTAATAGCTTTGTGCATGTTTCTAGTTGCCAAAAATCACATAAAACATTATGAATTTTAGCCCATATTTCGATGAATTTTACACGGTAAGATGATAAGTGAGAATCATACATATAAGTAAGAGCACTTTAATTTAATAAATCTCCATAACCTGAGATTCGGTAATTTTTGTATTGGTTATTATTGGTCCCAACAGTTTTGCCAACTAATACTATAGTTTGTTGTATACAAAAAGTTCCGCAAAATATAAAACGTAAAGAAATAAATATCAAAGTGACTTCTTACATGTTATGTACTAACAAAATCTGGCGCCTCTATGTCATTGTCCAAGTTAGAACTCGTAAAAATTAATGTACATGTACATGTAATTTTCGTGCAATGCAAAGTTTTGTATGCAAATGGTCAGATGATGCACAAAAACAAACAAAATCTATGGGTAAACAGTGCCATCTAGGGTCAATATTTCAAAACTTGTTTCTCACAATTTCTAAAGTAGCAACAAATTAAGTGTCATGCAATAAATTGGTAACTAAGTTAAGAAAGTGTTTGCTAATATTGTTATTCATCCTAGAGGGGTTGGGATTCCCGGACCCCAACCAATGCAGTTAATTCTGAAGGTCAAATCATTCCCTAACACTGGAAATACCTCATCAATTAATTTTTTGTTTCTCATCGAATGCTGGTCGATGACCACAACAGTGACCACATCAACTGAATTGAAATGACAAAACAGGCGAGTTCTGCTATAATAATTTTGCTTTTTGAAACAGATTACTAAGGCATATTCAAGTATAGCAGAATCAGGAATTTCCTTCAACAGCTTGCAGTTGGAGAATTTCGCCGGAAGATGGCGCTAGTGTACGTATAAAGCCAATTCCACGTTTAATTGAACGACATGCGCAATGTTGCAACTCTTAATAGGTCGAAGCAGCCTTAACGTGCTGAACATACATCCAAACAAATATAGAAACGCCAGCCATAATTATTGAAACCCTTTATTATTCTTAAAATTAATTTCGGGAAAGTTCATTGACCTTCCATCATCAAAAAGCGCATATAAGATAGCTTCATTTTTTTTAAAATAGGGGCATGGATTGTCAACATTTAAAATGAATCATTTCGAAATCACAACTTAAGCGAAACATGGTTAAGTTTTAAAATGTAATACAAAAATCAGCTTATTCGACCGGCACGACATTTTTAAGCAACGTTTGTGACAAGAGTAATCTCTTGAAATCAAAATAGGTAAGCATACGTTTCCACAGGTAATTAGGTTTTGCAAATAAGATGCATGTTGAAAACAAGACTAACAATGCATTTTATTAACTTACTTTTTGGAACCTTTCAGAAAAAAATTCAATTTATTTCCCAAAAACTAAATCAAATATAATCTAAAATTCTAAAATATAATCTAATATATCTAAAATACATGTATAATCAAAATACATCTAAAATTTTGTCATTTCGAAATGACAACTTAAGCGAAACATGGTTAAGTTTTAAAATGTAATACAAAAATCTGCTTATTCAACAGACACGACAAAGTGGTAAGCATAAGTTTCGAAATGTGATTATAGGTTTTGCAAATAAGATGCATGTTGAAAATAAGACCAACAATGCATTTATTTAACTTACTTTTTGGAACCTTTCAGAAAAAAAAATTCAATTTAATTCCCAAGAAATAAACCAAATATAAAAGTTGTTCTAAATCGTCTAAATTAATATTACTTTAATTAAATATCAAGAGTTGCAATATGGCGCCTATTTATTAAGCGTGGAATTGGCATCAAAGACACTAGCGCCATCTTCCAAGGATATTTTTCAACAGCAAGCTGCTACCGGACATAGAAGGGTTACACTGTTCTGATGTTGTTGATTGCTTCGTGTTAAATTCTCAATTGTTATTAATTTTTCTCCATTTTTTTTAGTATTCTTGGGCAGCTCCGATATTTTACTAAGATATTAATTGACGGTCGCATTCCTCAGTTTGTTGCAAGGTCAAATGAATTTATTTTATCATTTTACACATAATAACCCATTAACTGAAGGGTACCAACCTATAACGTTAGATGTGCCTGACGCCCAAAAATGTTTTTTCTTAGCTTAATACACTGTATGTGCTGAACTACAATTACAATAGTCGGGATGAAGTGATTGGGGATATACAGGGTGAGCAATATGTCACAATCTATTGTAAATGGGCTATATATGTATTAATTATTGATGGATTTTCGTCAAGTAAACTTTGTGTTCAAGAGTATTTGGGAATTTGTTTGGAATACTTCAAATTCCACTTATATGTCACTGGTAGTGGTGGCTTTTTTAAAACAAATTTTCATGTATTCTGGATTCTGGAACAAAATAAAGCTTACTTGCTAGAAGTCCATCAATAATAATAAAAAATACAGCTCGCAATAAATATTGAAATAAAATATCCCCCTCCCTGTAAACTAACCTACAAACATAATTTCTACTTTTTGCTGCCCCTAACCACCAGGCAATCACTGCTAGCCTACGAGTCGTTAGGAGAAACCAACTTTCGTACACTGTCAATGGCGGAGCTGGACATATTCTGAAGTACATCCCTAAAAACTGCAGATATCCAACGTATAATGATAAAAACCACTAAAGCAAGCTTTGCTTGAGTAGAAATGAACACTGGTCATTCATCTTTGAGCCCATGGAATCAAGTCAATGTTTATAAAACGTTTTAGAAGCGAGTTTTCCAAATTTGGAGATCATAATGAAGAAAACCCCATACTCAATGTCAAATGAGAAAAAAAGGACATCAATGTTATATTGCCCTACATTCCACAAGAATAGGTATTTTATTAAAGTTTATTGGGGGTGCAATAAGTTTGAGGGATACAACATTTTGTGTTGCACAACTCGTGACACGTCAGACGTTTTTTTTAATTTCTAACTTCCAAATATTTTTCAATAAGTGCTCATTTCTTTTTCCTTAATTTACCTTCAATCTTGTACAACGTTTGAACTTATTTTTTTACTAAAATTTATTCCAGCAATATTGTTCATTAAACTGTTTATGTTTTCCCTTTCTTAAAAGTCACTTTCCAGGAACCACCATCGTTATGGTTTGGCACCCTTAAGCTGTTGGTTAAAGATTGGTTTACCCTAAACAATGGTTATATAAATCTTTACTGCCCTGTGATTTGAAAGCTACATGTAACTGCTCAGTGCGGTTAACGGAGCATTAAAACATGTCAATAAATCGGATCAATAATTTGTTACTTTGTATGAATTTTAATATAAAAAACACAAAAAAATATTAGAAAACAAAAGCCAGGATCTCGTTGAAGGTTTCTAACCTAAATGGCTTGCACATGTATGTTAAAACCATCAATAAAAATTAAGCCCTGAATTGCGGTCATATAACTGGTCAAAAAACTGTTGGAAAATAGCCGAAAGAACTTTCTGTTTCTTTCCTAACTTTCCGTTTCTTTCCTTTTTTCCAGCTACATGTACATGTACTTGTAGGTTACGAAGATTCCCCAATCTTGCAAAAAAAAAAGATAAAATCAATTTGTTGTGTGTCCTTCTAACAATCAGTGCACTATCAAGAATTCCTGAATAATATATTGCAGACTTGAAGCTTTCACCAAATCTTGCTGCAAGGCAGATTTTTTTTCCACACGAGGTCGCCACCAGACCTTTAGGATTCTACAGGGTGTCTATAAATTGCAGCACTTTCATTTCAATAAACCACTATAACAAACACACAATATAGTCATTAGCTGAGTGCTGTACTTGTTATTGTAGTTGTATAAAATGACCTCATTTAACACACTAAGCCATTGCGTCAGTTTAGCAGACAGACCATTTGAACAGGTGTCACAGCAGGTATTGCCATTATTTTTATCCAACGTCCACTGTGCTTTTGTGTGTACAACGTACTAGAATAGGGCGTCCTTGAGCAAACATGGCCGACTTATAGAAGTTAGTTCAAGTTTGTCTATCACATTCTCAGTGCTGTAAGGTTGATTTTGTGTTAGAGTGTCAAGATATTTGTATTGCGGTATACCTTCATCCTACTTTAATTGTTACCATCAATATTTTTGCAGGGAGGTGCTTGTTCCATTTCGCATAGAGTTCGTGAAGCAAACCATGACATTTGGATTTCTAAATACATTTGCAAAGAAAATATTTTCTTCTTTCACTTTTGGTTGTTGGACGATGCACCTTGATTCGTTCCATAAAAAAGTAAACTTTCCATTTCGATGTTCTAAGACAAAAATCTATACACGTCCAAAAAGGTAGCAAAAATATCCAGAAATACGATATTTTGTCTTCAATCACCTTAAATTTCAGTGACATTAATATGAGTGTTGAGAAGTTAATTTGTCATAGGTAGTTTGTTGATTGTTCAAGTTTTAACGTTTATTGGTAACTTTTGCAGTGTTTCAATATGGCTATAAGATTACTAACATAACTGCTCTAAAATACTGATTCGAAATCTATAATGCCAAGGGTTTTGAACAATATACTAATGTTCATGCTAAGGGAGATTTCAATAGTGGTGCCATCTGGTGGACATCAAACGACATGAAGATTACCATTTTCTAACCTTGAATAGCTGTGACAGAATTAACAGTGTTTGATACTGTATTCAAGTAACAAAGAACTAGAACTTTCACTTATTTTCGTATTTTAGACATTATTTATTCAGGAAATTTATGATTATGGCCTTAGGGCTCATCTTATATCACCGTTGTTAATTCATAAATTTACAGAACAATTTGTTTCCGTAAATTTCATAATGTTTCAGACTCTTAAAAAACTACCACACTTATTTTGCATTTCTGGCTTTATTTCTTCTGAAAATTTACGATAGCTCAATTTTTGAACGTAAATTTGAAAATTTTTCACATTGCTAGAAGAAATAAAATGAGAAAATTAAATAATTGCATGCATTCAGACAACAAATATATTCAATAATGTAAAAAATACTGGAGAAAAAAAATTGGCAATATATTTTTTTAAAGTAATGCAAAAAAATTCAGCTATTTCAATAAATTCATGAGCAAACATATTGCTCATGCAAACGATATTGCAGCCATACGACCATCACCTTTGTTCGTTCATAGATTTATTGAAAATAGCTCAATTTTTGTACACAAATTTAAAAATTTTTCAGATTGCTAAAAGAAATAAAATGGGAAAATTAAATAATTAAATGCATTTTGACACAAATATTATATTCAATACTGTAAAAAAATACTGGAGAAAAATTGGCAATACAGTATTTTTTTAAGTAATGCAAAAAATTCAGCTATTTTCAATAAATTTACGAGCAAACAAAGGTGATCATTTAAGGCGATAATCATGCATTTCCAAAAAAAAAAATGTTAAAAACGCAAAAATAAGTGAAAATATCATTTAGTTATAATGAGGGGTCTCCCATGAACCATCTTGTTATTTCAATTTAAATTTTGCTTTTTCGTAAAAATAAATTAGATAATAATAATCAATCAGCTTTTTCAGTGTTTTTAACGACATTCCAAGTGCCAAATCAATAATTCGTTATCATAATGTTATTTTACTAATTTTAGTATAATTTACTTTATTGTTGTACACAGGACTTGTCATTCTGCAGTGGTCTGGTAGGCACCAAAATTTAAAAAAAAGTTAAAACAATTTCATGTATATAGGACATCTTTCAAACTAAACGTCCAGCATTTGGATTACTCGGTCAATATAGTTTTCCATAGTTTTGAAGCCTGGTTTCATTCAATATTAGTTTATGAATTAATGAATTGTTCCATAGCCCGGGAAACAAGGTTAAGGAAAGGCGTACGTGTAAAGTATCTGGGGGTGTCATAATTACGTCTTAGTAAAAACCCAGAAAATTTATGGACACTTTTTACTCTAATCATTGCCATTACATCCATGTACGTCAATGTGGGAAAACATTGTGCCACTAGAAGGGCTCTTATTGCTATGACGTTTACCCATTTGTCAATATTTTTTCGAGTTTTGCAATGCACAAAGACGTCACAACTGCCTTATTTGGCGTGCAGTATTCTGTATATATCCTAAATTAATCTCGATTGTCGTCAGTCTTTTACTAATTAAAGACAAGTGGTGGACATAACATATGTTTGTTAATATTCTGACGCATGCCTATGGACTGAATTTAGGAAGTCACTAATCAATTTTTTTTTTAAATAAAAATTTTTACGAAGGCTGCTATTTATATGAAGGCCGCTGCCTGAAGCAGACACTCAGTTCGGAGAAATGGCAATTTAAAAATATTTGCCTACTACTTTTTTTGGTTTAAAAAAATATTTCCGAATTTGCCAGTAATTGAGCCAACTTGATGCTGAAAAGTAGGTCGATTATGCCCAGATTACAAAACTGACAATTTTGCCTATAAGCTATAAATGTCCTTTACATTTCTTTGATTAAGGTAAGTGCAACATACCAAATTAATCTGATATGTCAATGTCAATGGCATTGGCAAGATTATCGAGAAAATGTCAGCAAATTGGTCACGAAATCACAACTTATCAGTGAAAACATACATTGCACATATACATGTAGTAAATATTGTAAATTATTAATCATCTGATTTATATTAGTGAAAAAAAATGCGAAAATCTTGCAAATAATGTCAAAAATTTTAAATAATGAAATTAGCTTAGATCCTAATTTAACAATTTTTAAAAGATCTATGAAAGTTCTAATCCAGTCATATACAAATTGGTCACGAACTCACAACTTATCGGTAAAAACATGCGTACACTGCGCATATAGTAAACATTTAATTAGCTGATGTAAATAAACTAAAACAAGAAGTAAATTGAATAATTTTGAAAAAATATAGGCAACTTGTATTCATATCAAAAGTTCTAAATCAGTGATATACAAAATGGATTCCATAACTTTTTTATAGCAATTCAGTGATGCATTTTATGAATATGAATATTTCAACCCTAGAATGACACTTGTCCTAGATGTTGGAATGTATCCTTTTCATTTTGTTCGTGTTTTTGTGTTTTTGCATCTCTTGTGTTTAATCTTACTAACTTGACCTGATCTAAATTAAACTAACATAATGTAATTTTTGATTTGGCTGCTCCTAATCGCAAGGCAAACACTGCCAGCCTAGGAGCCTTTAGGAGATGCGCCACTTTCCCTTCGTGTCTATTCTGTAGCAGGGACTATACCAAAGTACACCCCAAGTTAGATCTTAGTAGTTAGCACAGTTTCAGCTGAGCTGTTCTTCACCTCTGAATTTCAACTGACCATGTTGTAATACTGCATATCATTCGATGCAATTAGTGTAGATAATTAACACTGAAAATTATATTACATGTACTGCATTGCTTATTTTATTCATTTCAGTTGTTTGTGCTTCATTTTTGTTTTTGTGTTTTTAAATAAACTAACCTAAAATGTAAGGTATTTTGCATGCCCTAATCGCAGGCAATCACTGGCAGCCTACGGTATATTAGGAAAAGGCCAACTTTCTCACAGTGTCTATACTGGCACTGGGCAGCAGCAGGGAATAAACCGTAGTGTAACCGTAGTTCAAGGTTTTTTTTTCGAATTTAGTACGATTTGTAACTATGGCATTTCGAGTATGTAAACATTTTATGAACTTGTCTTCACGTACAGATACTTTTAGCTTACTATGCGTTTTCATGAGTATTTTTTTCAAAACCAGTTAATTGTCAGCCAGTAATTATGGAGCATTAGCACGGTCTTACAATTCCACACTGAATGCTATCAATGTTATGAAATAAAATGGAAAGTTTTTGTGTAGGAGTAAGCAGGAGAAATTTTGTGTTAACTGCACGGTGATCTCATAGTTCATTATCGAAAACCTGTCAAAACTCATAACACCATAGACATCAAAGTCGAAAGGATGTGGATTTCTTACTAATTTCAAACACAAACTGAATATCCCATCGCATATCCTGGAACGTTCGAGATCCGTGTACATTTGGACATGTTCAAAATGTTTCAGTTCACAGTTTACGGATAACCTCAATATAGTCAGTTACAGGTAGGTACATTTTTTTAAATAAATAAGCGTGGTATACAAATACGTGTATCTAACACTTGTTAGCAAAATTTGACTTTTAACTTCTTGTTAATGATAAATTATCACCTTCCAGGAAGGCAAATAACCCTCTAATAACAAAGTATTGTGAAAAACATATATTCCTCATTCAACAAAAAAGCTAAGTAGAAATAGTTAATAGTGTCAGTATTACATCACCAGTGTTGCAATTCGATGCAATTCAGTCAATTCAGTCAAAACCAGTAAAGACTATACGAAGTCCCTTCGTTCCACTTCAAACTGTGCTGAAAGCAAAAAATTCGTTATATAGCACAAACTTCGAAACATATTTTAGCTTTAAAACTTGTTACAACTCAAAATATACTAATCACCATGTATAGAATGGGAATTTCGCCAGTGCTTAACTTGTTATTTAAAAATATAAATTCCGCCGCTCATTTACAAATATAAATAAAGTTGACCAAATCTTAAATAAAATGTTCTTGAAAGCCATGACTTTGGCAATTTAGTTATATGACTTGGCTAAAAAATTTGCAGTACAAAAGGGAACGTCTTAAGACTTGGGGGTAAAAGTACCTTTGGGGGTCGCGGTTTGTGGGTCACTGGTACCCGGGCCACGCAAATTGACATCGATAAACTTTCAATACTCGTGCTAAAACCCCCAATTTCGAAAAAAAAGGTAAAAAACGTACACAAACGTTGGGAGAGGTGGATGAAAAAATTAGGTTGGTTTGCTCCCTCTCATGCCCCAATTAATGGGGCCAGTAAATTCTTTAAATAAATTATTTAAAGGCGTTTGATGCCAAAGGCATATTTTTTTTAACCTTGACAACTTTCTAGTCAACTTCTCTTGCAAGCTTGACAGTGAAGTCCATGCAATCTCTATGCCCACTGCCAAACAATGTTCTGAACACAATATTGCTTTAAAAATAGTATATCCGTTAACCAAATTTACGTCCATTTATAGGATGGGTCATTCACCAGTGTTTAACATGCTTTTTAAATATATAAATACAGCCGTTTATTTATAAAAAATAAATTAAGTTGGGTGAAATATAAAATGAGGAGAGATAGTGCAACCACCACGGTACCAATATAAATATGCAAGTTTAATTGGAACAATTAACTTGTATGGAGCGGCCAATGACCACCATTTGCACAAAAATAAATACAACGCCTCTAAAAACCTCCACCATGCTGAGCTCCATCTGATCAAATTCGGAAAATCCCAGCAAGATCCAATTATGCAAAAGACAACAAATCTAAACATATTCAAATTGAGGCTTTTTTAGTACTGAATATGAATACCATGGGAAAAATTTCAAAATTAATATTAAATACGTGTATTAGTTGTCCACTATTAAAGGCCTATGTTTAGTAATTTTTACACAAAGACTACCGTACTTTTCCATGGTCATAATTGTGAGGGGTTGTTTAAGGAACGTAAAACTACTTTCGAAATTTGCGTAAAATCCAACACTTCTTATGATTTTTGAAAACAAACTTGCTTTTATTATTCCTGTCGCTATTCATGTTATGAAATAAATACTTAAAATTCATTATTTCTGGAAACACTTTTCAAACCTATTGGCTTTTGAATGCGTCATAACTATCATTTGTTTAGCTGAAAATAGCGAAAATCATAGACCAAGAAATTATCGAATTGAACCAACTATTATTTAAATTAGTTTGGAAATTACGAATATTAGCTTATAAAAGTATTAATGAAACGAATAATTTGATATGAAAAAATGGATCATAATTGGATAACATTGAGCTAATTTTTTCTGAAAGTTGGATAAAAAATGAAATTGGCCCATAAAATCCACAATGAGGCAACCTATGCGAAATTGTTTGCAAAACTGGACCACAGGCAATTTTCAGGCAATTTTTGTAAAACATTAATGATGACATCATTTGGCAAACATCCTCAGGGGACGTTCAAATATTACGTAATCACTTTTCACAATTTTCAGAAGACCTCATGTCATCATTTTCAGACCCCCCATTAATGATGACAACGATTGACTAAATATTGGAATAATTTTCGAAATTGAGCCAGCTTTTTCTGGAAGTTGGATCCAAAATAAATGTTAGCCTATAACATGTAGGAATAATGACGCGAATGTGGGAACCAACATACGCGAAATTGTTTGCAAAATTGGACGACAGAGGATGGATTTTCAGCCAATTTTTGTAAAACATCAATGACGACATCATTTGGCAACCCCATTAGGGGACGTTCAAATATTACGTTAGCACTCTTTCGCGATTTAAATGATGACAACGATTGACTAAATAATTATCGAAATTGAGCCAGCTTTAAATTATTTGCAAAACTGAATCCCAGATGATAGATTTTCAGGCAATTTTTTTAAGACATCAATGATAACATCATCATTTGGCAAACCCCCTCAGGGGGGCGTTCAAATATCACGTCATCATTTTTTCGCGATTTTCAGAAGTCCTCAAGTCATCATTTTCAGACCCCCCAATTAATGATGACTACGTTCCACTAAATGGCGGAATAATTTTCGAAATTGAGCCAGCTTTTTCTGAAAGTTAGATCAAAAGCCTATAACATGTATAATGAAATTAAATGTTTGCAAAACTGGATGACAGATGATGGATTTTGAGCCAATTTTTGTAAAACATCATTTGGCTCCCCCCCCCCAAGCAGAATGATGACATTATACTTGAAAGCCCCATAGGCAACTTTCCCTATACTTGAATCTCTTCATAATCTATTTTGTTGAGTATTTCACAAATCCAAGCAGCAAAAACGTTCCACTATAACACTTGAAAAATACCTGGGTAGTTTTTCAACAAACGCAGCCGATTGGCCTCACGAGCAACCACGTCACTGGCCCTCGCCCTCACAAAACCTGACTACCCCGTGCGGAAACCAGCAGAATTGAAGAGACACCAACAGACAAGAGTTCAAGAGTAGAAAGTCGACCGCAGCGCCACCGCCAGACGACGGCAGACGAGGGCATATCGACCGAGGGAGTAATGGGAAGGTAGCTTGAACTGCCACAAGTTACCCAGCCTCCTGTGCGCCAGCTTGGCAGCTGTGATTCCTAGCGGGAACACTGACTGACATCAGAGTGGGTGAGTGCACTCTTGAATTCAACATTATTTGGGCTAAGAAACGAATTAAGTACGTAAAGGAGTAATGGCATTGATGGCGAAGTGTAGGGAGTAACGTACTCCCCAGCGGGTCCACGTGCGTTAGGTGACTTAGTCAGGGTGACTGACCGTCAGGAAAACCTGGAAAAGTCAGGGTAATCGAAATGGTCTGGAAAAGTCAGAGAAAGTCATGTTGCACGTGTATTTCTGAAATGACGCAACTCAAAACTCGACAATTTTCGGTTTATGACAGTATTAAGAGGGTGGATCACAAGGCCTCATTTTATAATTAATTATTGGAGTCGTATAAAAAAATGAAATATACAAAATGATAACATTTTTCATATTTCAAAGAAGTAAAAGCAGCAGACAAAAATGCAGCATTTGGAATTTAGTGGTTTCAACCAAAAAACCTCAGTGTTTCCATCATCATTAATTTTTTATCCTGCCTGGCTTAAGTGTTAAATTCGAATAAAGTTTGTTTTAAATTGTCTGCAAATTTCGCAAAACATGTCTGGAAAACCTGGAATCTTTGATTGAAGATTCCGTAATAGCCACCCTGTTAAATACTACCCAATAAGGAATAATCACTATGTATATATGTCGAAATTAACGTCAACCTGCCTAAAATTCGTTTCAACCAACACACCCCCTTGCCGTGACCCGAGTAAAATTTCTAAAATTCAGTTACAGTAAAACTCGTTTCCATGCACGACTAAAATTAAAATTTCTAGTTGAAGTTGACATTAAAGCTGCAGTGAACGTAGTGATTATTAGTGTTTTAAGCTTGCCATCCTTGACTTTAATAGAAAAAGCGCACTTCAAATGCACTCCAAAACTTTTTCTAAAATTGTAAGGGAAATGCACTGAAAAATCACAAAAATGAGTAACAGGGTTGCAGGGCTTTATCCCTCTGAAGGTAAAGGAGTACCATACTCCTAGGCGGATAGATGGGTTCAATGGCGAATTTTAAACCTCTAAAATAGATACTATACGGTATAAGAAGGTATTTTAAGCATTACCAAATTTTTCCTAATCACTTTCTGAAAATGTAAGGATAATGCACCGAAATCCACCAGAAGAAATAATGGGATTGCAGAATTTTGTAAAAGTAAAGAAATATCGTACTCATTTTAGGCATGGTTATCATTATTTTGATACAAAAACGCACTTGTGATTAAGGTTAAAGGAGTAACGTACTCAAAGAGATTATTCGTACAAATATACACTTAAGAAGGCATGATGAGAGGATCATCCTTAACCAGAACCAAAAAGAAGTTAACCTAACTAAGAAAAATTCACACAATTACTTAGCAGACGATCGGTTTGCAAATAAAAATAAAATTAAAATAAAAAAACAGCTACTAAATGCCACTATTTTGTTAAATACTGAACAGTGAGTCAATTACTGATGGGCATGCTTTAAAAAAAATATTTCGCCTATTTCTAATTCAAATTTTTTTTTTAAAAAAGAAATTATTTATTTAAAGAAAATGCACACAAATCCATAATGTGCACGTTTTTCCCCCAAAATACTTTCGCCAATAATCTTTCCTTTATCAGTGATATTTAAAAATCATAATGAAGGTACAATCTAATGAAGTTTGACGTTAAGTATCTGGCCTAAATCCACATTTTATATATTTTTTTTGCATTTATTTCGTGGTTAGTGTGTGAACTATTTGTTTAATCTAGATTACATTCTTTCGCCAAAATCATTAAATAACTTTTACGATCATTTGACCAGCTCCTGATTATCCGGAAGCGGATAAGCAAGCCCATTAACTCAAATCAAACAAAAAATGCAAACTATCCGAATTTTCGTATTAAGAAAACAGGTTTGCAGCATACATGTACATGTATATACACAAAATTCATTCCACCGTAGCACCATTTTCACTTTCACTCATGACCAACTCCTGAAAATCGAAAAGTCATTGAAGCAACAACAAAATATTTACTGAACTGATACAATATTTGCTGAACAGAGAAAGTGCTGGTAGTCTTTGCATAGTACGTGATTACTTTTACCTAGAATTCTAACGAATAGCCTACTTTTGGTATACATGTATGAACATTGCTGCTTTGGACAGATTTTTGGTCACCCTGTATGAAATCATTTTTCCGAAGGTAGCCAGAATAATTAACATCACTGGGTCAACCATCAATTTGCAACCAGTTGT
>JAQGAF010004058.1:0-15440 GCA_034687865.1 Kryphioiulus occultus
GTCGAGCTGCATGGGAAATCTGGTTTCTGGAACGTTGGAACGTTGGAATGATGTGGGATAGGGTAAAATGGAAAGGAAAGGATATTGTAATTAAAGCTGCGTTCATACGAGTCAATTTTTGTCCATCAACTTTCTGTTGAAAGCGAGTTGAAAGGTCGAGCTGCATGGGAAATCTGGTTTCTGGAACGTTGGAACGTTGGAATGATGTGGGATAGGGTAAAATGGAAAGGATATTGTAATTAAAGCTGCGTTCATACGAGTCAATTTTTGTTGATCAACTTTCTGTTGAAAGTCAGTTGAAAGGTCGGGCTGCATGGGAAATCTGTTTTCTGGAACGTTGGAATGATGTGGGATATGGTGGAATAAAAAGGAAAGGATATTGTAATTAAAACTGCGTTCATACGAGTCAATTTTTGTTGATCAACTTTCTATTGAAAGCGAGTTGAAACGTGAGAACACGCTTTCAACAGGCTTGAATCAGCGTTGATCAATGACTTGTTGAATTGAACACAGTTGACCAATCTTCCACTTTTGTTCTTTCGATGTCTTTCAACTTACTCAAGAATTTGGAAATTCAATAACCTTCGACTTCAATTTACGTTTCGATAACAAGGGCTAAATGCCCCTCCCCAGTAATTTTTCCTCACCAGGTATAAAAAGTTGTACAACAGAGTTAAAAAAACTAATTTGTTAAAGAAGTGTTTTGCGATACAGTGTAACCGCACCTAAATGGTTTTGCAAGAATTTTTGAAAGAGGTTTTGCAAAGGTTTTTGCGAGTTTGTGGAGTGTAATGAAATAGGAGTTAAAAGATAAATGGGACGGAGTGGACCTAAGGTTCTGCTAAGGTTTTTGTAAGATTTTGTAAAAGGTTTTTTCATGAGGTTTTGCAAAAGGTTTGTGCAGCGAAATGGAACGGAAATGGTTTTTGGAATAATGGAATACTGGAGTTAGAGGAATGGAACGTGAATGGTTTTTGGAATGATGGAATACTGGAGTAAGAGGATTGGAACGTGAATGGTTTTTGGAATGATGGAATACTGGAGTAAGAGGAATGGAACGCGTGAATGGTTTTTGGAATGATGGAATACTGGAGTAAGAGGAATGGAACGTGAATGGTTTTTGGAATGATGGAATACTGGAACACGAGGATTAGAACGGGAATGGAATGGAACACTGGCCTATTGGAATAATGGAATACGTGTAATGGAACGGGAAAGGTTTTTTAGAATGCTACGAGGATTTGTTTATTTTAAGTCAAAGTATACACAAAAGTGAAACAGGACAAATACAGGCCAGGGAATGGTTTTTGGAATGTTGGAAATGATTTTCTAGATTTTAAGTCCGAAACTGGTAATGGAAGAAGAGAACGGAATAAGTCCGAGTTTGTACAGTGGACAGAACAGGATGAATGGAACGTGAAGGGTGTTTGGAATGTCGGTAACCATTATATTGATTTTCATTTCAACGGAATAGAACAGGGTGTGTTTTAACGGAATAAACAAGCAAGGGTTTGACATTCTAGAAGATTGTGGTTTTACGTTGAGCTTACATGTACATAGTAACTGTTGTATAACGAGGTCAGGAAAGGTTTTTGGAATGTTCATCATAAAAACAATTTCACGCTCCACTCAATCTGGTGATTTATTTAGCCATTTTTGGTCATTGCTTGCGCAAAAAAGGCGGATTTGCACATTTGATGAGAATTCCTTAATCGGGATTAAAATCCACTCAGCGTCGTGGGAAAATCGACCCTTTCCACCAGGGGTCGTGCAATGCCCCCATGTACATGTCACGTGTTAGACCCAACTGTCACACTGACGTGATTAGGGACCAATATGGTGATGACCTTCGACCCTTGGCAGAAATCGATTTTGAAAATCAATTTTAGGTTGTCCATCTTGATTGGGTGCGATGATTAGTGATCTAAAATCCACCACAAGACCGTGCTAATTCCTCCATCTTGTGTTTAGCATAGAAGTTATACTGGTTCGTAATACAGCTTCTGCATAATAATTTTCATGACATGTGTTTAACACGTGTTCCGAAACAGCACAGGCATGTGAGACGTATTTCGAAATGGAAAATTGCCATCTAAAACATATGTGTTCAAACCGAACGATATGTTCTAACAGTAACCATTGCACCTGAACATCTTTTGACGCCAAACCTTGTATCTGAAACATGTTTTGGGGCATTTCTGGACGTGTACTGAACGTGTCTAAAATGTGTTTCAACCTAGGTTTCGACGCGGAAAAATGGCGTCTAAAATGTTTTTAACGAAACGACATGTTTTGACATAGAACATTGTTATCTGAGCACCTGAAACAGGTAAAGTAAACACGTTTTGACTCGACAACGACATGTTTTTTAAAAGGTGCAAAGTCGTTTGAAACATGTTTTTAGCCAGAACGACATGTTTTCACATGGAACTCTGACGTCAGAAACGGGTTTCGATCCAGAACGTATGGGTCTGAAACACGTTTTCAAACAGAATGAAATGTTTTGACATGGAATTAACGGAAACGTTTTGACATGGAACATTGTCATTTGAATCATGTTTACACAAGGGACATGTACCAGGAACATACATGTACATGTATTTAGACACAGAACGCAGGCGAACTAAACACGTTCTGACTCGGCATGTTTTTTAAAGGGCACAAAGTCGTTTGAAACATGTTTTGAGCCAGAACGACATCTTTTCATATGAAACTCAGGCGCCAGAAACGTGTTTCGACCCAGAACATGTACGTCTGAAGCACGTTTTCACACAGAAAGGCGTGTTTTGTCATGGAACGAAGGTGTCTGACACATGTTCTCACACCTAACATTGGCACCAGGGAAATGTTTAGACAGGTGAACTATGCAAGTTTTTATCCAGAACAACATGTTTTGACATAGAACGGAGATGTCTGGAACGACATAATTTGACATGGGACATTGTCATCTGAAACATGTTTTCACATCGAACATTGGCACTAGGGACATGTTTAGATGCAGAACACATGTGAACTAAACACATTTTCACACAAAGCAACATGTTTTCACACCGAGCATTGGCACCAGGGCCATGTTTAGACGCAGAACACAGGTGAAGTAACATGTTTTCACATGGAACACACGTAGGCTTCAAAAACATGTTTTGTCATGGAACCCACGTAGACTTCAAAAAACATGTTTTGTCTTGGAACGGAGGCGTCTGAAACATGCATTCGCACGTAACGACATGTTTTGAAATAGAACATTGGCACCAGGGACATGTTTAGACACAAGTGAACTATACAAGTTTTGACCCAGAAAAACATGTTTTGACACAGAGCACACGTAGGCTTCAAAAACATGTTTTGACATGGAACTCAGGCTTCCGAAACTTCTTTCGATCCAGAACGTATGCGTCTGAAACGCGTTCCAACACGAAACATTGGCACCTGAAACATGTTTTTACACAGACCACAGGCGTCCTAAACATGTTTTGGCGCTGCAATGACGTGTTTTTTAGCGGAGTGAAGTCGTCTGAAACGCGCCATGTTTTGACATGGAACATTGGCACCAGGGACATGTTTAGACACAGGTGAACTATACAAGTTTTGACCCAGAAAAACACGTTTTGACATAGAACACACGTAGGCTTCAAAAACATGTTTTGACATGGATCATTGGCACCAGGGACATGTTTAGACACAGGTGAATTAAACAAGTTGGACATGGAACGCACGTAACGTTGGCACCTGATACATGTTTTGACATCGAGCACATGCGTCCTAAACACATTTTACTTTGCAACGACGTGCTTTTCAATGGTACGAAGTCGTCTGAAACACGTATCTTCCAAAACATGGGATGACGTCACGACCATCAACTCTGGTAGCGTTCCAACCGCAAACGACGCGTTCGATCGTAACTGTCGTGTTCCGGGATTAGCAATTATCCCGACGATGACGATGACACACCGCATATCCACCGAGGCTCCCCCCTCACTCTCACCTCCACCCCCATCCCCATGCGAAGGGGATTTGGGGAAAAAGGGATGAAGCAAAGCCAGCGTTTATTGGCGAGGGATTCGCATTGTTGTTGCTTGATGGAAATTTCAGACCCGCGTCACTCGAATTGTCCACCTGAGCTGTTCCGATGAATGGGAGCTGAGAAGAGCTCGACACCAGATGGTGGCGCTAATCGAAGCTTTCGATAAAGCCAGGCTTTGCTACAAACCCCACCCCCCATTGCGGGGCGAGAGGTGCATTGTGGGTTCGATGCAGGGTCTCAAGGTCACGACCTTTGAAGAAACAGGTACATGTATTTGACCCTCCCTGAACGCGTGCAAACGCTGTTAGCTTACGAGCCATTAGGAGAATCCCGCTTTCCCTTGCCCATATTTACATGTACAGTCGAACTCGGTTATAACGAGCAACAAAGGACCGACCCAATTTGCTCGTTATAACCGTTACTCGCTGTATCCGTGAAGAGCTACATTTGCCATAGATTTCACGATAACTCGCTTCTCGTAAATTAATATGCGATTTATTTGCTGAGAAAATATTTCATGATTTCAAGCACACGTACATGTATGTTGTCACAATAGTTGCGATTTACAGACCCAACACTCCATGTGTCAGCTCTCGACATCATTTTCATCGAAATCTGTTTACAAATTAGATCTTAAATAATTAATTTTTGTCACGCAAAAGCACACAAGGTCACATTGAGATTCCATAAATCAAATTTGTAAAACCCCTTCACCAAGATTATGACGTAATTCTTTAAGGACCCAAAGTGTCATACATGTAGTTGGGTTAATGACTAATGACTGCACTAATGGCTAGCTTCCGTTTTTTCCTTGGCCGGATGTTTATTTTTCTGTAGTTTGCAAGAAAAAAATTGTCCGTGGGGACACCTGAGGGTAAACTCGAAACTTCCTATCTACAGTATATGAACTGAGAATCTAAAGGATAACTAAAGTTTTGGTGTCTTGGATACCGTATTTTCCAAAATTTGCTCGTTATATCCGAGAAGTGTGCTCGTTATAACCGTGAAGGATTATATGGAAATATGCATTAACCAAATCTGCTATGGCAATTTGCTCGTTATAACCGAGATCTCGTTATAACCGAGTTCGACTGTACATTAAATGGGAGCAGAGCACATTCCGAAGCAAATTTCTGTTGAGACCTCGTTTTTCAAATTAACCTGCTACGTGAAGGTTTTCTTAATACAGTGGACTCCACTTAATGTGATCACGTTGAGCCTAGGCTATTTTGGTAAAAAAAATCCGAATGACAAGAAAAAGCCATCGTTATTTAATTTGACTGCTTATGTACCTATACATCACATAATTTAACTTTACAAAGCTATTTACAGCTAAATAAATCGCTTACAATTTTCTCTTAGGGTCGTCAATGAAATACTCATATTCATACATGTACATGTATTTTATTTGAAAATCAATTGGTTTATGCTGCCCACCTATAGTCAAACTTTGTGCTTCTGTCATCTCAGCACTTTTTGGTGGTTTCTCAACAAAGATGCAAATTTCACGTTCGTCAACATCAAAATTATTTTCATCACTCAATGACAGATTTAGTCACTGGAGTTGCTATTGGAATATTTTCTTAAATGTATATCGAAAATTTGGAGGAATATTCCTCGAAATTTGGGACATGAGTTTAGACATTTTCTTCCAAAACTTCGAAAAATTCATCTGTTTCATATATGACATTCCCAAAATGTGTCCCATGTTTCGCGATATTCCTTCGTTCGTCTGCTTAGCAAAAGTTGTCTCATAAAAAGTTCTCCTTCTTTGAAATATTACGTTATTTCGCAAAATTCACTAATTTCGTGTAATTTACTCGTTTCGCAAATTTCGCAAAATTCAACCGTTGCACAAAAAGTTGCCCGTTTAGCAAAACTCTTGCCTCACAAAATTTTCCTGTTTTTGAACTGTTATCCTGTTTCGCAAAGTTCACTGATTTCGCGAAATTTTCTCGCTTAGTAGACTTCAATGATTTCGCAAAACTTTCTCACTTCGAAAATGTCGACTGTTTTGCAAAAATCAGCTTGAAAGACCTCCTTATTGGAAATATTACACTGTTTCGCAAACCTCACTAATTTCGTGAAATTTTCTCGCTTCGAAAAATTTACTCATTTCGCTACATTTTTTTCTCTTCGAAAATTTCGCCTGTTTCACAATAATCGGTTTGTTGCGAAAAAGTCATCTGTTTCGCAACATTCCCAAAATGTCCTCCCTGTTTTTTCACAATTCCCTCGATCGCAAAAATTCGTCTGTTTTGCAAAACGTGCTTCGCAAATTTTGCCAGCTTAGCCTTTGAAATTGTGTCTGTTTCGCAAAATTCGTCCCAATGTGGCCTCGAGTTGCCATGCGTCGGTTACCCGTGGCGACATCCGTCCGTCCCCCCCGCCCCGGATGCACCCGTGGCGCCCCCAGTAGCTAAGCGCCGGCCCAACTGAATAAATAAGCAATTAATTCGCTTGCCGTAACAATGGCTGGATATTAAGGAGATAATGGCGCTTGATTTTTCATTATGCGCTCATCTACACTTTATTATTTCGATCTTATCTAATGGGGCTCGTGGCAAGTGCGGCCACCGTCGCCAGGCAACCGCTAGGGGGAGCCGCCGTTGCCGGGTGCGGGCCGATGAACCCCGACGGGCAACCGGGAACCCAACCCCGGGTTTAAGTCGCGTCACCTAAGACGGAAAAAATAACGATTTTGCGATGATTGTTAAGCGTGGGCGATTTTTGCTCGTTTTCAGATTTCGACCATGTGTTCAAATGACTAATCATGTGTTCTGGCGTGTTTAATACATGTACAATTCAATTCAACTTAGTACCCTACTGTCAGTAATTTGATACCATGTTGTAGGGGGTTAGTGTCAGGTGTTAGTGTCGAAGCCGAAACATGTTGAGGACCTTTAGGCCATGTTCAAAACAGTAGTAAAATGTTGATGGTGTGTTATACCTGACGTCCATGATGTGTTTAAACACGTTCGAGGCATGTTTTAACGTGTTAAACACATAAAATGACCACTTTGAAAGGATGAATGGTTTCTGGAAAACATGTTATTCACAATTAATTAGCATGTTTTGATGAGGACACCCTCTAATATTTTAGCGTTTGCCATGTCCAATACAGTTGTAAAATGTTGATGGTGTGTAAGACCTGTCTTAAACACAGTAAGGCCTCCCTGACGTGTTTTAAACACGTTCGAGACAAGTTAATCACATTGTAGGCATGAATGACATCTGAAAAACATGTTATTCGCAAAAAAACCTGTTTTGATGAGGCACCCTATAATATATACTTATAACGTGTATAAAACACATCATAGATACTTCCAACGTGTTTAAGACGCATCATACATATATACTTCCAGCGTGTTTTAGACACATCCTAGATACTTTCAACGTGATTAAAACATCATAGATATTTACGTGTTTAAGACACATCACCCTTACTTCCAACGTGTTTAAGACACATCCTAGATACTTCCAACGTGTTTAAGGCGCATTATAGATACGTCCAAAGTGTTTAAGACGCATCCTAGATACTTCCAACTTTTTTAAGACGCAACATAGATACTTCCAACGTGTTTAAGACACATCCTAGATACCTCCAACTTGTTTAAGACGCATCCTAGATACCTCCAACTTGTTTAAGACGCGTCATAGATACTTCCGACATGTTTAAGACACATCATAGATACTTCCAACGTGTTTAAGACACAACACCCTTACTTCCAACGTGTTTAAGACACATCCTAGATACTTCCAACGTGTTTAATGCGCATCGTAGATACGTCCAACGTGTTTACAACACATTTTAGATTCTTCCAACTTGTTTAAGACGCATCCTAGATACTTCCAACGTGTTTAAGACACATCCTGGATGCTTCCAACGTGTTTAAGACACATCATAGATACTTCCAACGTGTTTAAGACACATCATAGATACTTCCAACGTGTTTAAGACACATCAACCTTACTTCCAACGTGTTTAAGACACATCCTGGATGCTTCCAACGTGTTTAAGCACATCATAGAAACCTCCAACGTGTTTAAGACACATCATAGATACCTCCAACGTGTTTAAGGCGCATCATAGATACGCCCAACGTGTTTACGACACGTCATAGGTACTTCCAACGTGTTTAAGACACATCAGATAAATGTCCAACGTGTTTAAGACTCATCATACATATATAGCTCCAACGTGTTTTAGACATATCATAGATACTTCCAACGTGTTTATGACACATCAGGGATGCTTCGAACGTATTTAAGACACAGCCCAATCCCCTCAAAGTGTCTAAGAAACGCTATACACGCATCCAACATGTCTAAAACACACCACACAGGCCTTCAACATGTTGAGACACTCCATGCCCGTTCACATGTAACAGATCCGTCCAGCCCATGTTCACGGTTCAAGGCCTGTTAAGAACTGTTTTCAACAGAAGTTCTAATTGGAGCTTCGCAACTTAACAACGAATGTTTGCACTCGTGAAACATTAGTTTTTGGGAACGTTCCATCTTCCATCCATCGCTCCAATTTTTCTGCAGAAAATTGCTTCATAAGCCTGCATGGTCTTCGGGTTTCGAACCCATGCAGTCGCATAACTCCAGCAACTAAATCGCAGCTAATTGGCTGTCACGTGACTATTAGCGTTCGAGATGATCGTCGATACGAGCCTAATTAAGTGGCGACCGCCAAGCTTTTGGCACACAGGGGCAAGTGCGCATTCTGTTTTTCAGCATGAATGGCGAAGAATTGAATGGGGTTGTTGTCGGATTGGGCTAATGGATCGCCAATTTGCAGACGAACCATGGGGTGGGGATCGTTCCCCTGCCCCATCTCCATGGCAGCCCCACTACTTGTTGCCTGGCAACGCGGTGCTGGGGCGTCAGGGGCCTGATGGGGGTCAAACTATTCAAAATAGAACGGGTAGACGTGACCCTGCAAATGGCGATTAAAGAACGTGTTTTTAACATGGTTTCCAAATTTGATTGTTGGCAATACATTGGAATGTGTGTAAAATATTTATATTTTAACTGTACTTCTCTTGTATTTAAAAATTGATACCTGTCCTGACTTCTCAATTCAAAATAGAACGGGTACACGTGACCATGCAAATGACGATTAAAGAACGTGTTTTTAACATGGTTTCCAAATTGGGTCGTTGGCAAGACATTGGAATGTGTGTAAAATATTTATATTTTAACTGCACTTCTCT
The DNA here is from genome assembly GCA_034687865.1 of Kryphioiulus occultus. Taxonomy (NCBI): domain Eukaryota; kingdom Metazoa; phylum Arthropoda; class Diplopoda; order Julida; family Julidae; genus Kryphioiulus; species Kryphioiulus occultus. Next base: position 9,247 of record JAQGAF010004058.1, read on the forward strand.
TGTATTTAAAAATTGACACCTGTCCTGACTTCTCAATTCCAAATAGAACGGGTGCACGTGACCATGCAAATGACGATTAAAGAACGTGTTTTTAACATGGTTTCCAAATTTGATTGTTGGCAAGACATTGGAACGTGCATGGGTAATATATATATTTATATTTTAACTGTACTTCTCTTCTACAGTATTCTAAAATTGAATCTATCCTGACTTTTGAATTGAAAATAGAACGGGTACACTAGACACTGCAAATGACGATTAATGAACGTGTTTTTAACATGGTTTCAAAATTGGGTCGTTGGCAAGACATTGGAACGTTAGAGAAGGGTAAACTTCGGAATAGTCTCTGCTTTGTACTTGCCTTTTCTTGTATTCTAAAGTTGACATGTGTCCTGACATCTTAATTCACAATATAACGAGTACAAGTTATTACCCTGCAAATGACGATAAAAAAACGCGTTTTAACATGGTTTCCAATTTGGGTTGTTGGTAAGACATTGGAACCTTAGGAAGGGTAAACTTCGGAATAGTCCCTGCCGTATACGTGTCTGGTCATGTATTCTAAAATTGACATCTGTCCAGACAGCTGAATTCAAAATAGAACGGGTACAAGTCAAATGACGATTAAAGAACGTGTTTTTAACATGGTTTCCAAATTGGGTCGTTGGCAAGACATTAAAACGTTATATAAACTTCGGAATAGTCATTGCTTTAGTCCCTGTTGTAGAATTTTTGTGTGTACCCGTTGTGGTTGATTTAGCTACCCCTAACCGTCATGCAATCACTGCCAGCCTGCAAAACGTTAAGAGAAGCACACCTTCTTATCGTGTCTATGCATGAGTAGGGACCCTGTTGAAATTAAGAAATTGGTACTTTTAATACATACTTTAAAAGGGGAAATGTGTTAAATACATGTATTTTTTGTTACAACATTTTGTATACATTATTTTTAGATCCCAAATAGCACAAAAGGCTGAAGTGGTGTAATATTTCTGTTAACTTTAAACAAACTTATTTATTCTTCTGAAATCACAGAGTGCAAAGTTAAACAACCATCACCGAGCAATATTTGAAATCGAACTGATCTTTCTATTCTATTCATGGAACACATTTCAAATCAAACCGAATAGAACACCATGTAGCTTCAATAAAATGTTACTTGTGTGTTACATTAATTAACATTATGTAACAAGTTAATTGCAGTAACAGTGTTTAATAAGTTCATTGCAGTTACATTGTGTAACAAGTAACTTTGCGTAACAAGTAACACGTGTTACGTGAAGTAATTTTGTGTAACAGGTAATATGTGTGCATGAAGTAATATTGTGCAACAAGTAACATTGCGTTACAAGTGTTACATAAAGTAATATTGCGTAATAAGTAACATGTGTTACGTGAAGTAATATTTTGTAACAAATCACACGTGTTACTTGAAGTAACATTGTGTAAAAGGTAATATGTGGGCATGAAGTAATATTGTGTAACAAGTAACCTTGCGTAGCAAGTAACAGGCGTTACATGAGGTAACATTGTGTAATAAGTAACATGTGTTACATGAAGTAATATTTTGTAACAAATCACATGTTACACGAAGTAACATTTTGTAACAAATCACACGTGTTACTTGAAGTAACATTGTGTAAAAGGTAATACGTGTGCATGAAGTAATATTGTGTAACAAGTAACAGGCGTTACATGAAGTAACATTGTGTAATAAGTAACATGTGTTACATGAAGTAATATTTTGTAACAAATCACATGTGTTACGCGAAGTACCATTTGCAACAAATCACACGTGTTACACGAAGTAACATTGAGTAACAAGTCTCACGTGATATATGAAGATTGTGTAAGAAGTCACACGTGTTACTTGAAGTAACATTGTTTTACTAGTAACCCGTGTTACATAAAGTAACATCGTGTAACAAGCCACATGTATTACATTATACATACTTTTTTATTAGTTTGCTACCTGGGACATTGTTTGTGAAGGAAATTTTAAAAGCACATGTACACTGTATACATGAATCTATTTCAAGAACACCTACGTGTTTCTAACTGTAGTTTATTGTACTTACATTATTATGGCATTTGGAGTAACAATACTCCATTGTTTGATGCACAAAACTCATATTTGCTGGAAATGCGTGTCGGTTTGCGAAATTTCGCCCAAATTCGTCCAAATGCCTGTTGGGGGAGGGTTCGAATCCCTCGTGATATTTGACTAAGAGCTCGTTTCACCATTTGTATAATGAGCCCTCTGCTTGGGACCCCTCGTTGTTTTAATTGCCCTATTGTGAGGCATTGAAGGGAGGGACCTCCACCCGCCCCCATTTTATAATGACCTCAAAAACAATAAGAAAGAGGTTTCTTATGTCTCTGATAATCAAATATCCGCTTTTCAGTAATGATAGACTGGAATTCGTATATCATAGCTCTATGCTAATGTCGGTTGAAACACCCCCCCCCCTTCAAGGGGGACCAAGGGACATTCTTCGCTTTGTTTGTTGACAATACATGTAGTCATATGGCTACATTGGCTCGCAAATAAAATAGATACTCAGGGCTCCTTAGGTAAAGTGAAAGCAAACAGCCAATTATGTCAATATTAATATTTTGAGTTGCTGGATCTGCGTGCACAAATTGAAATATAATACGTCCAGGGGCTTTGGGGCTTGGGGGGCTAGGGTTAGGGACCGAAGAATGAGATCCTAATCGCCATTGGTCCCTGCCAGTTATTCAACGAAATTTAGGTTCTTGGTTTTAGACCCATGGAATGGGGCACTAACCCACTAGGGTCATAAGATGACTACAGGTGGCAGTTGGGAGGGGTGGGGACACATTATTAAGATGAAAGTCACTGGGTCAACACCAATGCTCACCATGAAAAATTGTGGAAATACAGTAGATGTAATACAGTTCATTTATATATAGTATTTACATGTACAGTAGTACATGTAAATACTGTATTTCAATCAATATGAATAGAAGGAACATTTGGCAATGCTCAATTCTACCGATTATTTATAAACTATATGTTGTCTATCCGACTTGGAAGTAATGGAAAAGTCTTGAAATTATATTCAGGTCAGTCATGAAACTAACAACTGGGTCAAGGAATGTTTGTCTTTTTCATTGATTCACAAAATAAAAATGTGGGTTTAAATTCTTCGTTTGTCACCAATTTCCACAAAAAATAGTCATGAAATTTGCATCAGGGTCATGGAAAAGTCATGAAATTTACAACAGGGTCAAGGAAACGTTTTGAGATTTACAACAGGGTCATAGAAATTTTGTCTATTCATTGATTCACAAATTAAAAATTTGGGTATAAATGCTTCATTTGTCACCAAATGGCGTATTTTTCGCTAATCATCATGTCGCCACAGTGGTAGATAATGTTTCTGAAAATCGCTATTTATTCATGACATAAAACTTGAACGGCCCCATATTCTAGGCATGGAGGCATTTTTGAAGTCATGCAAAAGTCGAGGAATTTACAATATCGAATTCAGTAGACACCCTGTAATAAATAAAGTTGACAGAAATCTACAATCGAATGCATAACAGGTGATTCCGTTTGAAATATTCGAATTATGGCACGTTGAATTTCTGTTGAATTTCACAGTTCCAATTGCATTTATGTTCTTTTTCACCTTGATACATGTACACAGGTTGGAATTTTTATATTCGCAACCCATCTGTAAAATCGCAGTAAGATGTGACACGATGATGTTGCTTATGCCATATGTAAGGTTGACTGCCTAGCATATTTCATGGTTAAAGACATACTCGTTTAACCTACATGTAATGCGAGTGCATGCAGAACATCCAAATAAGTTTTTTGCACATGTGGAGAAGGCAGACCTTAACTTAAGTTTCATCTTTGCAACCATACTTCCCCGCAAGTACAGTGAACCCCTCTAGTGGGACACCTCTATAAGTGGGACACACCATCATGTGGGACAGTTATTCTTTGCACCAAACGTGTGCTATATAATTACCATTAGGGACAGTCTGTCTAATTGAGCCTCCCAGAAACTCGAATGTGGAAGAGTGTTTTATGTACCGCTAACGAGGAAACCCTCTTTAGTGGGATGATTTTTTTGCCAAATGGCGTATTGAAATTTGATGTTTCTACTGTGGGATAAAACACATGATGAGAAGCTCATGTTGACTAAATTACATTTTCAGTAGTAACATGCATTTCCCACCCTTGTGGACAGAATTCTTTCAAGTATTAGAAAATTCTATGATTGGATCAATTGAAACTGATGATATGACGTGTGTACTGTACTATCTCATATTTGTCAAAAACTTAACTCTTTAACTGGGACACTTAGAATGCACCATCGTTGAGAGGATCCTTTCAAGTCGTAAGAAATTCTGTGTTCAGCCAAATTGAAAACGAAGATATGTAGTATGTGCTGTACGTACTATTTAACATTTTTCAAAAACTTAGTAAACTCTTTTAACTGGGTCACCATTAGAATACACACTCGTGGAGAGAATCCCTTCAAGTCGTATAAAATGCTGTTTCAGATCAATTGAAACTGATGATATTACGCGTTATGTGCTATCTCATATTTGTCAAAAACTTAATATACTCTTTAACTGGGACACTTTCAGAATGCACCATAGGTGTCCCACATAGAGAGGTTTCACTACATGTCGAGTTACAAATCATGTAGAACTCGTATAAAAATACAGTTTGTTGTGTTGGGTAAGGATTGTTTTTGTATAATTTCGTGTAAATTCAAGAATCAAAAATTGTCACTCTCTGGATGAGCTGAACCACATGCCGAAACAAGCTGGTTGAAACCAATTTCACAGTGAACGCCAAATTAAGCCGCTCAAATGACTCGATTGAAAATGCTAAAAAAGGAGGGATTAATTTTGCGAAATGGGATTTTTCACTTAAGAAGTTACGTTTAAAGACGGGCTGCTTACGGCCTGGGCCTAATTGCCGAAATCGAGACTTTTTTTTCGTTTTTTTCCACAAACCGTTGCTCGGCAGACCTGGCTCGAAATCGATATCATCGCGTTTTTAGGCCTCGAAAATTAATTAAAAATTAGGGCTTGCATTGATTTCTTATGCTTGCCTGCCCCATTCTACTTATCTGGGTATCACCTAGCATCAGTTGGAGCGCAGATTGGCGGCGTTTAAGATATAACTAATAAAAAACACGACGTTTGTCGATGCCAAAAGGTTGCACGAAAATAGGCATCACATGTGAAATTACAGAAACGCGTACAGCCGACCGAGCTTAAAAACCGGATAAATGGAAACCAGTTGCAGGCCTGACTTCAGTGCCTGCTTTGTTTCTCATCAGAGCTGTCCACAATCACAACTAAGAGACAAAGTTACAATGGGGTCGTTCAATTATTTCATAATTGTGTATTTGATAAATGATGAATCGTGGCAGGAGGATGTGGATATTAACCAAATACTGACGCAGACATTGTTTTTAAGAAAATATACACTAAGTGAAAATTCGTCTGTCGTCCATTTTTACAAACATTCTTTATTTTAAATGCACCTTTCTGTGTGTCTAAAAACCATCATGTTTGATCATTTTTTGTCAAAAATGTTGCTAAATTTTTCGGTCAATGATCAATTCATCATTTAATATGCATCCATATGCACTAGCGTATATAGGTGGTTTATGAATATACATGTAAGTGAATTCTCTTGCTTTTACATCTATTCTATAATTGGGACATTCTTGGTATACAGTATACACTCTAAGAAAAAACGGGGACTAACTTGTCGTAAATACTACACATTTTTAGGTGTTTGTAAGCACCCATGAAATAAGGTTCCCTATAGGACATTTGATCTAAAGGTGCCAGTTAGCACCAAAAATTAAACACCTAAAGGTGTTATACACACGTAAAACTAAAGGTGTTTATAAGCACCCATAAGCACCTATTTCAATGGTGTTTACACATCCTTGTAAATACCTAAAATGGTGTAGTACACCTTTTTAGGTGTTTGTAAGCACCCATAAGCACCTATTTCAAAGGTGCTTACATATCCTTGCAAACACCTAAAAAGGTGTAGTACACCTTTTTAGGTGTTTGTAAGCACCCATAAGCACCTATTTCAATGGTGCTTACACATCCTTGTAAACACCTAAAAAGGTGTAGTACACCTTTTTAGGTGTTTATAAGCACCAATGATGATGAAATAA
>JAQGAF010004059.1:0-15438 GCA_034687865.1 Kryphioiulus occultus
AAAAACTTATCTGCTAATATAGACAATATTTCTAGCAATCTGATACTAAAGTACGTACTGCTGAATAACTGGTAAGACAATTTTTCAATCTTTTGCGGGTTTTAAAATACATAGTATAAAAGAAAATTACTTGCTGTGAGAATCTAACTTCCCCCTGCCCCGGGCTATCCGTCTTCACCTTAAGGAAACCAACACGATGCTTGGTTCATGCTTGGTTTCACCCAGGAAAAGCCATCACAGCAAGTTAGCAGTTAACCATGGGTAACCATGAGAAAAATTTAGCCCAGCTAATAGGCAGGGTTAACCTAAGGTTTGCAATGAAAATAAAGGATGGGCTTCATAGATGATGTCTAGCAAATAAACCGTGACAACCAAGATCTCATTCATTTGATGGCTACGATAATACCAATTCAAAGCACGTTTACATTTTAGCTGAAATAAAACAACAGTTTTGAAACTACGTGTACTTGCTCAAGTAAGGTTTACCAACCTCGTGTTACTAATCCCTATCGCGAACGGGGCAACGTAAACCTAATGATCCGCAGGTTAACTTGTAGTCTATGTAAGTTCAGGTTATTTAACCTTAGTGTTCAATGGTGCAATCGGGCCTTCGCACGAGGTTGGTAATCCATTTTTGAGCAAGTACATGTAGTTTTAAAACTTTGTTTTATTTAACATGGGCAATCCTTAAGAAAAGTTAAGGTTCGAATTTAAATGGTGGGTGAGTCAGATGAAGATATGTTATTTAGAGACTGCATAATGTCTGATGCAACTGATAATGTCAATTCAAAGCACGTTTACTTGTTAAGTTAAATAAACCTAGTTTTAAAACTACTGTATTTGCAATACAACATTTGACATGCAATATTGTAAATTGAATACTGTATTTCATTAATTTCCAGGTTATCTTCAGGTTTACTAACCTTGTGCACCCGCAAGATGTTTGCTGGGGGGGGGGGCTTCTGTGTAAAGCTATACTTCTGGGGTCATGGGTTAACTAGCAGTTACATTTACAGGTTATCCCAGGTTATCTAACCTGTCATTTAATTAACCTTTAATAGGATTAATACAGGATTAAATTGACGAAGCCAAACACGTTCAGGATTAGAATACATTTGTGAAACTGCATTCTAAATACAGTAGAACCTTGTCTAAACAAATGCATGTACTGTCTTAAATAATATCCTCTCTAACTACTCTAAACAACTTGAAAATGTCTGTAATACAGACAATTTGGCAACATATCAAACGCGGAGGGAAAAATATCAAAGTGACATCCTAGAAATGCATGTAGTAGCACAATTTGACGTCCTACGCGATTGTCTGTTACACAGTTTCCAGGGTGCCAAATCTGAGGGGAAGCCACGTTTATGGCTAATAAAAGCAGTTTCTAAGTGACAGGCCTCTAACTTCCCCCAATCTGTCCAAACTAATAACCCCTCTAAATTAACAATCAGAATCAGTACAGAGTATATTACTGTAGGCATACTGTGTTGTCACGAAACAGCACATTACACTGATACACGGTCAATAATATTGTTCAAACAATACTGAATTATCAGTAATTAAAGTCAACCCTCCAGTATTGCCCTTACACATTTCTACGTTTGTGAAAACTGCCTAAAAACCTAATTGTATTCAACCCAAATTTTCCAAACTTTCACAAATATTGCCCAGCTGGCGCTGGCTAAAACTAAAAATTATATTAATTTCGATTGGCCTCTGGACTACATTCAGCATTAACTATCGACGCAGTTGGAAAGGTAAATAAACATTCGTCGTAGGCGTCAAACCCAAAACTGATAATCTCAATCAACGCATATGTAATCACTGTAATCACGCCTATCGTGTTGTATGGTGCTGTCAACTCAATTTCCATCACCAGATCCTGTTGCTAACGAGACTAATCCTGGCAACCTCAAGTTCATTTCAACACTTACACAGCTGTAAATACTACAATCAAATGTCGCCTAGACATACGCTGTGACGCATTTCTCCTAAGACTCATGCTGTTCCAACTTCCAGGTGGCAGCACCATAGACCCCTTCTTGGGGTTTAACCCCTTACGAAAGTACTAAGTATAATTTTACTTAATTTCTAGCATCCAGTAGGTATCTATATATTTTTATAGTGTATTAATGCTATACAACATTTACAGCCTTGTAAAATAAACCTATGATGGTTTCTTTAAGGTATCATTATTGGATGTTTTTCATAATGTATTTCATAGGTTTCCAATTGGTTTCCAAATGTTGTAGACTGTTAGGTATCGATGAACCTATGATAGGTCTATTTTTCTCCGATCAGATTTATTTGATATCTGTTAAAACACGTTTCTGATACCAAAAAATACAAAAAAATTTAAACCTCCCTACTAGCAACTTTAAAAATACCTTTCAATATTATGTAAGGGAGCGTGCAAACAGTGGAGGGTCCTAGCATTTCACAGCACACATGCTCCCTGGTGCTCATGCTTAAAAGCTGAGATGGACTTACGTCTCTCGACGAGCACGGCTTCGCTGGGGGCCCCTTGACCAGCTCGGTTGACGCCACATACTCGCAGCTCATAGGTGCTGTCGTCTCGAAGGCCCTTGACCACACCATTAGTCTTGGCGTCGGTAATTTCAAGAGCCTTCACCCATACCCTCATGTCCACGTCCCTTTTCTCTATCACGTAACTGTCCACCTGTTGTCCATCTTCTGGGGCATGCCATTTGAGGCATGCGTAGTCGCTGCCCCAATCGGTCACTCGTACTCTTCCTGGTGGACCAGGGCTCCTCGCTATCCAAAGGGGAATTTCATCAGTTTTTACCCTCAGACAGTGGTCATCATGCGAAATTGTCACTCCTTACCTCTTCGCACGATCCTCCATGTTTTTTCTAGGGCCCTGGCCGTAGCACTTATCAGCTTTTGGCAAACTGAAAGCCAAGTGACAGAGCGCTTTAGTTTCTCCCTAGCCTAGAGCTAAAGATAAGGACCTCACGATCGAGTGTGTCTTGGTGGCGCCATGGGCCATCTAATGGCATCGCCACAGATGGCGCTGCAAGAGGTGGCATTCTGGGCGATGAGCAGCGCCATCTCTTGGCAAGCGGAAGAGGCGCCAAAGCCCTCAGCTGCAAATGGCGCTGCGAAATTAGTCAAGTATTGTCCACACTTACGATCATTCTCTAGAAACATGGTTTCTTAATTCTGGAAACAGATTTCCCCAAATTTTTCTCATATACACTGTCGCTAGGATTAGGAAACATGTTTGGTGGAGCATACTTAGGGCAAAAGGCATCAAATGTTTCCTCAGACATGTTTCTTTGCTAGAAATGCAGTTTGAGGAATCTCAAAGTTGTCCTGCAAGAAATGGGAAAACATTTTTAGTAATCCGTTTCCAGAAATCATGCTTCTGAGAAACGTTACCTAGGTGTGAACAAGGCCTTGAGGAAATCATTGAGGCTTTTTTCCTCAAACATGTTTCCTAGCTAAAATGGGAAAACATTTTGAGGAAAACTGTTTCCAGATCCATACTTGAGGGAAAAGGCCTCAAATGTTTTCTTGCTAGAAATGTGGAAACATGTTGGGGAATCTGTTTCCCAGAAACCAGGGAACGTTTCCTAGGTGGCAACAAGGCTTTGAGGAAATCATTGAGGTCCTTTCCCCAAGTATGGTTCCTCAAACATGTTTCCTTGCTTGAAATGGAAAGAGTTTGAGGAATCTCCAACATGTCTTGCAAGAATGTGGGAACATTTTTGAGGAAACCCTTAACAGAAACCATGTTTCCTAAAAAAATTCCTATGTGTTGAATTTTTGAGGTCTTTTCCCCAAGTATGTTTCCTGCTAGATATGTGGAAATCTGTTTCTAGAAACATACTTGAGGTAAAAGGCCTCAAATGTTTCTTTGTTAGTAATGAAAACATTTTGTGGAAATGGTTTCTAGGAGACGTTTTCCTAGGTGTGGACACGGCAACAGAAAACGCAGATTTCTTGGCCGATGCACAGCGCCATCTGCAGGCAAATGTGCCGTAAGTCAGCATGCAGATGGCAGATGGCGCCATCAGAGTACAACATCGAGCCTATATGTAAAAAAACATGGAGGCACACGTGTGAAGCGGGGAAAATCTATGGACCATGCAGGAAGGTTATCTCAAGCATTTGCTTGAGTCTGAGCTCGATCTCAAGCACTGTCTTACCAATAAACCAATAAACACGCCTTAAATCGGAATTAAGAAATTTTAAATTGATTGACTATGAGTGTCACGTGGTGCTTTGCTGGATTTTGCACCCTTTCATGGGGTTCATCTTCAAGAAAAGAGTTTGCCAAAAGTAAGGATGGCTACTACGGCCCTGGCTTTCAAGTCCTCGGTCTCTTCAAGATCCAAGAATACTTGATTTCCATCCTATTTTTACTGTTGTGGCCAAGCGAAGTAGACACGAAATCTTTTGCCAATATAATGTTACTCGCTATCCAAACATAGCGGCTGAAACAAGCTCTTAAATTTTAAACAACAATCCCTTGTTCTTTGACGTTTTGGCAAAGAAACCCATTCGCGCACATGCAGAAAGTAGGCCTGGGCCTTTCAAGGCAAACTCGTGCTTGGAATTTTCAATTACATTTCTCCTAAGTACATTTCCGAGCGAGTTTTCGACCTCATTAATTAGCACTGCCAGAGAATTATTGCATCCTTTTTCTATTTTTGGTTGTTTAATTCATTGAGCCGTTTCCAGATACTGCATTATGTTCGAAGTACAAGTTGTTGCGTGCACGCAGTTTTGCGAATTGGTGGTTTCCACAGACCAATTCCGTGCAATTTGCACACACATCGACCTAAAATCGCCTATGCGTATCGGGTTAAGATTGCTCAATTTCACCCTGCCCTCTATCGGTATTATAGAACCGATTTACTACTTGTCTATAGCTGAATAAAAATAAGGTACCTCTGAAAACTGGCTAGGATACTTCATATTATGAAATAGTCCGATTGCACCAACAAAAGTTAACCAAAACCTAAGGAAACCAGTAGTGACCTAAGGGAATTTACTGGATATCCTCACAGAAAGTAAGCAGTTAACCAAGGGTAACCATGGGGAAAAGTTAACCCAGCTAATAGACAGGGTTAACCTTCGGTTTCTAATAAAAATGGAGGATTTGTCTGATGATGATATACATGTATGTTATTTAGGTTACGGACTTCAAAGTTTATTTACCAAACAACAAACCTCGCGACATTACCGAGATCACACCCATTTGATGGCTATGATAATATGAAATTTAAAGCACGTTTTAGGTTAAGTAAAACCGCTGTTTTAAAACTGATTACTTAAGAAAGTTAAATATTTCACTGATTTACAGGTTTACTAATCTTGTGTTAAAAATCCCTATAATAAAATGGTGCAGCATAAACCTACTAACCCTCAGGTTAACTTGCAGTTATAGGTAACTCCAGGTTATCTAACCTTTCTTTTAACATACACCAACCGTACCTTGGTGTAACTATTGAGTGTTTGGTTTTAGATTTAAAACAATGATACTTATTTTTTTAAATGGGATTGAAAATGACATATGCAAAGCGTGGAGGACAAAGTGTTGTTGCTGGTGCAAATTGGGGCACGTGTTACATGGCTTTTGTCAGATATTACAGTAGGAGTATTAATTCATTCTCATATCAAACAAGTGACGAGGTTCACCACATCCACCAGAGGACAGAGTGAAATCGAGCATTCTTAACCTGATAGTACCAACTGCCCTTCATTCCCTTCCAACAACCCTATCGTGTCCAACACGACAATGTCCCTACACTCCCATGCAGATACAAAAATTGGGAACTTACCGAAGCGGTCGAAGTGTCTTTTGGACTGTCCAGGCCCAGGCATGCTGCTTCCTGCCGCCACTAAACTGTCCCTGTTGCTGGACACACTGTGGCCCCTGAAGCCACGCTGGGTGTCTTCGTGGGTGGGGGTGGACGCTGCAGAACTTCTTGCTTGGGACGTCCCAGACGAAGATGATGCGGACCCATGGGGGGGTCCTAGCGGTTTTTCGTATCCATTGGACACGACTGATGGTCGTTTGCTGGGGGCGTTTGGAGGAGGCAAGGGTGGTGGTCTAGAGGTGTCGATTGGCAAAGAATTGGCTTGACCTCTTGTAGGTGGCAGAGGCTCTGAAGGTGAATGTGCAAAGGGTGGCAAAGACTTCTTCTTGGGCACCTCTGGAAGCGTGAGCTTCAGGTCATTGTGGGTTCGAGCTTCTGGCTTCTGATGGGTGCTGGGCTGGGGCCCCTCGTTGGTTTGCAATTCCTCTTCGCTCAAACGCTTTATGAAGCTCAAGGGCGTGACCGCTGAAATGAAATCAGTCGAAATTGAAAACTCGTTGAACTTGCACGTTGCATTATGAAACTTTTTGGCAAATACGTAAAAAGCTTAAGGCTTCGCTGCGTCTTGTTTTGCCAAATTTATTCCGGACACTTCAGTGGCTTATTTCTGCTCATGAAAGAGGAGAACTTTGGCGGCGCATGCGCCCTCTGCTGGCCCATTTTAAACCTGCAAGTTTTCGGAGAAACCCGCAGGCACATGCCATTAATTCGGGTATTTATATCATACTTGATTAGCCAGCGCGCTAAACATAGACCCATATATTGATGGATTTCTGAAGTTATCTGCAATGGATTTCTGAAGTTATCTGCAATGGATTTCCGAACTTTTCTGCTACACTCAGCCTGGGCCACACACGCATTTTAGAATATTTGCAGATTGAGCCCTAGAACAACTTGGGAATGCATTTCAAAATGTATATCGAAATATATTTGTATTATATTTCCAAATGTATACCGAAATACAATTGTATTATATTTCCAAATATATTTGGAAATGTAATCACAAATATATTTCATTATACATGAATTAATGTATTTGAAAATGCATGGACAACCTAGATATCTTTATATTAGTGGACACCCTGATTTACTTATTATTTTTTGGTTTTTAGAAATGCATTAGATGATCTTAGTTATATATTTAAAAATACATCTTTATGTAGAGATGCAGTTAGGAAATACATTTTTAAATTCAAATATATTTAAAGATATATTTATAATGCAGTTTATTTCAATATGGGATGATTTTAGGCTAATTTTCTACAACGATATTCGGAGCCTTCGATATGCTAAAAAAATCACCACATTCTTGTATTGTATCTAGGGGAAATACCGTATGTCAGAGCTGAAGTGTGTCACTGGCATCGTAGTGGCTTGGCGTAAATAACGACACAGGCCTAGATAATGATAAGATTCAAAAATATGCTCGCATTTTAACCTAAATAATGCGCTGCCCGACAACCAGAAAGGGATGAATCAGAGGCATTCGAAAGCAGTAGACCCCTTAAAATTGGCATAAATTCTGGAAAGTGACCTAGTTCACCTGATACGTTATTGCGCAGTGCAACTTTTGCTTTCAGTTTCCACAATTTATCAAAAATTGCTTAAACTCCAAGTGGATCGTGTGTTGCAATACAAGTTGTAAACCACGCCCGAAATAAATGCTATCTTTCCATCTGTTTAATATATTTGTGCTTATAATCTGTCTAGAATTGCACAAGTGCAATCTGTCTTGACACGATAAATGGATCATTGTCATATGTCATGTGCACTTTCTTGGGGGATACTGTTGTTTGTATTTTTATTAGGTGTATTAAGCTTTCTCAGCTGCGAGATTACAAAGAGGTTAATTTGACAATGAAGGTGATATATAGATTGATCCTATAAATTTCTTCAACCCTGAATAATTTTACCTGTGTTTTTGTCACTGAGGAATTGGATTAATGCAATGCATGCATGTAAACAACTAAAGGTCCATACAGCGTTGGTGAAAAATAACCAGGCGTTAAATACTTGAGCTTATTTTCATATCAAAAGATAATTTTCTAAACTATTTACTGTTGAAAATGTGACTTGCAATAGAATAATACAAAGAATTATCTTTCAAAAATCACCAGCAAAAAAATACATTTTAATCAGTTTCATGCAGTTGGCAGCTACCAAGAGAGGTGAAAACGCAATGAATTTTATTAAAATGCAATGATTTTTTTAAATCCAAAATTTGCCTATGCCTTCTTATGTAAAAACATCTCTTGATTTGCGAAAAGTCAAATTTAACTAATTCGATACATGGACATGAGGGGGTTATTTTCTGCAGGCATTTGCTCACTTAGTCAAATACAGTATGGATATTAGCTGTCGCCTAGGTGGCAGCACTATAGGCACTACCATAAAGTGCGAAAAACTAAAAAAAGGAGCCGAAACCTTGGACAAGTACAGTCAGACAGAAACGACCCTGCTCTGTTTTGCTCATGTTGTTGACTATCTACATGTATTTGTTGGCACATTCTTATGCGATAAGGTGCCTGGTGTTGATTAAAATACCGGGTGCAACGACAAGGAGCATGATTGAATAAGTGAAGCTTACCAACTTTCCGAATGGAGGGTTTTCGTTTGGTGAAGATATTTATCGGCATTTTGCGAATCCAGCAGGCACCTTAAATATGCAAACATTTTAGTTATTTGGACTTCCACAGGCATTATACAGTACATGTGAAAGCATTTCTTATCTACACCTTTATTACAGTTCAGTACCCAGCCCAAATCATTAAAATATTTATTTATTGAATTCTGATAAACGTAACAACTAGTCTATCAGTCTGGAAATATACATGTACAGTATATCTAGTATACATAAATATATATATACAGATATATTGACAGCTTAACAATGTTGGTGAACAATAAAAGGTCGTCGATTTTCAAAACATCCTTCTAATTAAATAATTTCTGAATGATTTACACGAACTTGTTTAAAATTGCACGCCAAAATGCAAGCTGTACTTATCAGGCTGTTACCACATGCACAATTTCGATTAGCTGTAATAAACAACAAAGTGAAAGTACTCCTTCCTTCTATGTTATGGAATGCCAATAGTGTATACATACCCGCAAAAATGCTTTATCCCAATTATCCAACAATTTGTTGTGCTCGTGCGTAAGCCTAATAATAATCCAACAAGCAGAGAGTGAATTTACTTTTGAACTAGGCTAAGTTGGGCAATTCAATAACGATTTTGCTGACGTCTTCGACACAGAGGCGGAATTTTTCAGATTATTTGATGTTCATATCTAATCAATTTGCGATGACAGTGCATTGAGTATGGCTGTCGGATAAGACAAGGATAATGGTACTGATGTTCGGAAACATGCATGGGGTGAAGCGCCACCTGTATGCTTTTAACTTTAGTATTATTCATTTTTACCTGGGCGTGAACAGAGACTACCAGATGGGGTAATTCAAAAATAATGTCCAGGTTTGTCATGTGTTAATTACTGATCATAAGCCATGTGATCTGCAATAATGATTAGGAAAACTTCTGAAGCTCCAAAGGGCTACAGATCAACCTGACACCTGGCGGCGGAGATTATCATGCAATTATACCCGATTTCGTGAGCATTATGGTAAAATTAATACTTACGGTACAGTATAGGGTGGCATAATAATATATAATTAAAACGTATTTTTTCAATAAATTTGAGATAGTTTGCCTGAACGGAAATTTGGGTACATGCATACTTGCACACCTATAGGACATGAGACGTAGAACTGCAAAATTTGAGGGCATACATTTCTGAGGAGTTTATGAAATTCTTAATTCTTCCAAATTATTTTCTTGCCATAAATTTCTAGCACTGGGCAATTTAGAATACACTATAGTGTCTGTTGAGAACAAGGCTTCAACAAGCGTAATTTTATTTTTCTAGTTTTCATTCATACTGAAATAATATTTCAAAAAATCATCTTGAAAGACATAGTTTTAAAATTGAAAAGTGAAATTTATAACAAACAAGAATTGAATAAAGTATTGGATCACACAAGAGGCATACATACCACTAAGGATTGCAGCATAGCCTTATAACAATAAAATAACGCTAAAAGCCTTTAAATTCGTTTTCAAACAATGGTACACTGCTTTTTCTGAAAAGATTCTTGTCTTCAGCCACTGGGTCGAAAAAACTGGTGTCTTCTTGAGAACGCAGTTTGGGTACGAGTGAAGATTTCGCCTAAAAAATAACCGATATAAGGTCACAGACAAAATTAAGAACGACTAACGAATATCTTAACGTATTTTACGAATAAAATTTCTATTTTAAAATATTGTCATTCGGTGAAAATGTGGTTAGTAGTACATTTAAAATACAGACATTACTTTTCCAGAAGTTATCATATAACATGAATAGCCCATAAACAAAATGGTTCCAATTTACAAAAAAAACTTAAAAAGAGATTTACACCAACCTTTTTCTGAAAAATATCTAACCAGTCAATGGAGCTGAACCACTTATGGTGGCGAACGTCATTCGCGCCATTATGCAAATTTCCAAATCGTCTGGTGATATCAACTTGCAACAGATTTTTCAGCAAATCTTTAAGATCAGCGCTGAAATGTGGCGGGTATTTTGGCTAAAAAATAACACAAAATGAATTGCTACTAATGAGCGCTAATTTGTTCTGGGCTATTTGCCGCTATTACAATGATTTTAGAATATTTAGAAGATTTACGGTAAGACCCCTACCTTTTCAGAAACAATCAAACTCATCATTTTCGTGTTCCTGTTATTGAAAGTGAACGGAGGAAATCCAGCGGTCATCTCAAAGATGAGTATACCCAAAGCCCACCAATCAACGCATTTATTATACCCCTGTAAAAATATGCAATAAAATTAACCTATCAGGACCTACTCAAATGTTCTCTCAAATGTTCAATCAATGTTGTTGAAAAAATGACCCGGAAAGAATGCAACTTTGCAATACAGGATTTATATAATTGTCATCTTTCTTTTCCATTATCTTTTATATGCTGAAGCTTACTTACTTTGTGGAGAAAAATTTCCGGTGACATGTATTCTGGTGTCCCGCACACAGTCCAGCACCGGGTTCTTGAATGCTTTGCCAAACCAAAGTCTGTAAGCTAATGAAAATATAAATTATTAGATAAAATGTGTTGTTCAGTTGAAAATACTTTTTCTATGGTGAGAAATGACACGAGAGCTTACTTTCAAGTACCCATCCTTGTCTATAAGTATGTTTTCGGGTTTCAAATCTCGATAAATTATATCCAAATTATGGAGATACTCCAAAGCTAAAACAATCTGTGCTGCGTAAAATTTAGCGAGGGATTCCCTATAGAAAAAAATTTAATAGTTAAGTTTACTTAACTATTTAACTACTTAACTAGCAGCCGATCAATGATTAGATAATATAAAATTAGTTGCACGGGTGTATAGTTTTAGCTGGTTTTTTAGTGAACAATTTTCATTGAAATCTCTCAGTAAGACTTACTCTTCGAAATCGGTTGCCTCATGGCACATGATGCATAGTTATTGAAAATTGTCATAAAAATAAATTTAAATACATCTCTGAAATTCCCCAAATTTTGTACTTACTTAAAACGGTTCATCCATCTGAGGTGAAAAAACAAATCGCCAGGTACGTAATCCAAAACCATATAGAGATTCGTGTTGTCCTAAAATACATTAAACATTCACGTTGAAAAATTGACTAATGCGCAAAATGTATTCATCGTTTTTCAGACTTTTACTTGAAAGTGATATTTTAGGCTGACTATGAAGGGGTGTTTGATTGCGTGAAGTATCTTCTTCTCATCTAATGTGTGTTCGACTTGTTTATTTTGAACTATCTGGAAAATGGCAGTGTGTGAACTTAACTGTACACGAGATTGATTACATATACATGCATAGGTAATGCCATAAAAAGCCTTACTTTTTGCTTGTTTAATATTTTCAGGGCATAATACACTTTCGTCTTCTTGTGCCTGACGAGCATTACTCTACCAAAAGAACCTATTCCCAGGGATTTTATCAGTCTAAAATTCTCTAACTGGCAAGTGCTCTGCAAAATGAAAGTGGAATTATGAACACTAAATGTAGTTAAGTACATACATGTACATGTACAACAGATACTGAGTGTAACAGACATACGTGTGACGGGGTTGTCCATTTGCTGACGAATTGCTCTTTGGTCTTAGCTAAGAATTGATCGTCTGAAGAATAAAAAATAAACATCTTAAGATCACAAGTTCTGCTATTTTCCTTCTCAGAATTAGCAATAAATTACATCAGCAAAAGCTTGCATACTGTCTTAAATGCACTTTGAAGGGGATGATAATGTAAGACATTGTTTTTGATAACATTATTACTGTGAATTCTCGCCATTCCTCTTTTTTGAAGACGAAGTCACTTGAGATTTGAAATTTGTCGTTTTCGATTCCATATTTAAATCAAAACAGCATAAAAACTGCTAGAAAGCTTCCAGGCTGTATGACATGATCAAAATTCTCGCATAACGTGTGTTCGTGGTGCAAATTTAAGAAAGATGTACAATTCAGTTTTTTCATTATGTTTACTTCAGCGTCCCGTCAACTTTTAAATGCAAATACTGGCGCAATATATAATTACGCGATACACATGCAGGGTGTCTCCTGGATTTCGTATTGCAAATTTCATGGTTTTTCCGTAACTTTACCATGACTTCAAGAAATATTCAATGCCTGTTGGAATTTGGGGACATTCCAGTTTTATGTCATCACGATTTGATTATTGGATTTGATGACTGGATTACAAATGATGAATTTTAACCCAAATTTTTATTTTGCGAATCAATCAAAGGCAAGAATTCCATGACCATAATGCAGATTTCATGACTTTTCCATGACCTGAATTTCCAGTAGACAACCTGATAAAGGGATACACTATTTGCAACCTACTTAGGCGTGTGAAGATTTCCATCCTGGATTCCTCAGGCGGAGGAGGAGGAGAAAGTGGAAGAGAAAGACGAGAAGATGGAGGAGAAGGAGGAGGAGGAGGAGAGGAAGAAGGAAGTGAAAGCTTATGAGAAGGAGGAAGAACAGCCGTCTTAGGTAAGGGTTCAGAATAAGGACGAAGATTTTTCTCTAACGTGAATGTACGACTGTTTTGAAATCGGTGAAATAGATGGGTTATTCTGTGACTTCGTCCCTCCGGTTTCACAGTCTCATCAGACACCTCAATGAAGACAGAACCCTGTTGAGACAACTCTGCAGTGAAGCGGATACACGTGACTCCTGCAAGTGGAGACAACTGTATAAGTTTAAATCAAGATGTTTTCAACTAATAATCTGACATTCGTATAGGTCTGCATGGCAAAACAAGCAAGCTGCCAATATATCGACTGTTGCTTTATCAGAGACACATTTTGGAATTAAGCAATTTTATTCATTATTTTATCATCGGATAAATCGTGCGTACGTACTGTATAACAACAGTACGAACTGCTGTCAAGCAGAAAATTATGCAGCAAGGTTCGCTTTGATAATAAACGGATATAAATACATTCAGCCTGAAGTCCTTTTCAAATACTACTTATCACTATTGCGATTATCCGGTTTTCGGAATAAGCCTTATCATTCAAATTATTTTTGGCTGGCATGTGAAAATTGCGTGATGAAAAACACAATTGCAATCAATCTCAGATTTCCACGAATTTTTGCTTATCAAATCACACATCGATGAAATCCACTCTTTAAATTGGGATCATTGGTCACTAGCAGGCAAAACAGTAATAATATTAAGGTATTATACATGTACAGTATAGATATCAAAATAAAATCTACAGTGTACTAGTCTAGCAAATTGAAGTAGTGTTTTTGGAATCTCCAATTTCCAAACATAACAAGACATTGTTGCAATTCATCGCCAAATTTGGCGTTCGAAAATATACATGTAACTTGCCAAACAGGGAATTTTGGACATTTTTATTTTATATGCTAAAATTCCATCGGCGATTTTAAGCTTATAGGTTCTCACTAATTTGTCCTAAAAATGTTACTGGTCTGTCACCTAAGACAGTATGTCACTAAAATGTCCTGAAACACCTGGATACATGAACATACCGAGAAAGATGCATGCGCGTATAGCTATATTACATGCAAGTTTATGGCATATTATATTTTTATATATATTTTTACATGTAGTACAGTATGTCACCAATACATGTACAGTATGTCCTAAAAACACCTGAACTAATGAATATACTGAAATATAGGTGGCGATGACACTCGTATCGATACATTAAATGTACCGTAAATTGAACTTTAAAACACAAGACGTTTACCTGTATGTATCGGTACAAAAACATGTATAATAGAATCTGTATTACAGTATAAACATTTCAAATAACATACCACTTTCCGCATCAGTGGAGCGTGATCTTCCGCCAGTTATTCCGAAGATATTCATCGGCATCTTGGGATTCTTGTCCACACAATTCAAAATTCACTAACTTTCACTGATGATTGCTGATTATGGTGTTGCCGCGGAAAAAAAGTTAACCTATAGCCCTATAGCGACAAGAATAGCATTTCAACTTGTGATATTCGAAATTAATTGAAAGCATGGCACTAATATCGATACATACCCGAATCACGCACAAATCGCAAAGAAGTAACCAGAAATGGAATGTGCCCGTAACACTGTTGCAAGAAAATTCAGGAATGCAGGAATTCCCCATTTGATTTTATAGTGCGACACTATCTAATCCACTTATCGTGATAGCCTGTCAACGCTGTCGTTATCTCAGTATTACCATCTCATTGGTGGTTTATTGTATCAACAATTTTAAACACAAATAATTATTTCAATAAGTCAACGCTTGAGTGCATATCGCTCATAATTCCATCCATATTGTACAACTTTATACATGTTTCAATTTTTGGTAATTAATAACATTAACTCTCATTAATTAGGCGGAAGCGGTGGCGGTACAGGAGGCGCTTTTTTGCCCCCAGATGGCGTTACAGGCGCGCCTGCAGGTTTTGAATCGGGTTTTCCGCTGGGGGCGCTAGCAGCACCGGAAGTTGCTACTTGGTTTGGATTGGTGAGCGTGGCTGAAGAAACTCCTGGTAGCTCTGCAGCTCCAGATGGCGTTACAGCCGCTCCGCTTGCTTTTGAATTGGGTGTTCCACTGGGGGCGCTAGCAGCACCGGAAGTTGTTACTGCGTTTGAGTTGGTGGGTGTAGCCGAAGAAACCCCAGGCTTTACTTTCTCCACATCCAAGGAAGGCTCATTCTGTGGTGTAGACACTTTGGATTTTTCAAGCTTAGTATGATGTGCTTGAGCTGCAGGAGGAAGCGGTGGCGCCTCTGGTGGTGATGCTTTTAACCCTGTTGGTTTTTTATGAATGGCATGCTTCTGGTGTGGTGTGGCTTTGCTAGTACTTCCCATGAATGGTGGTTCAGAAATTGCATCAGTTTCTGTTCCTCTTGAAACCGGAAGTGCAGTTGTTCGAAGCTTGGAAGAGGGGTGTGGTGGTGGTGGGGGTGGGGCCGGTTTGGAAGACTTTTCTTGACCAGGACTCGGAGGT
>JAQGAF010004060.1:0-15438 GCA_034687865.1 Kryphioiulus occultus
TTCTTGATTGATCGGACGGTCACCACATTAACTCAATGGAAAGTGACCGTTACATGTTGATCACCTGCACCTCTGTATGTTGACCACTTGTACTATGACACGCTATAGTAATTTACTCTCTGTATGTTGACCAGCATGATCTCAACATGTAAAGTCATGAATGATTAAATTTATTGGCTGCTTTTAAAAACTTATACTGTCAACCCCTGAACAGTAACTGTCTCTATAGAGGTACAAGAGTTCATTTTGAACCCCCTCCTCGGTCTCACACCCTTCAGTACCCCTACTGTACTGTACGTGTAATTGCTGGATAAATTTGCAGGGCATTAGCATTTTAGTAAGATTGTTCATGAGTTATGAATGATTACTGTAAAATGCAAGTACATGCAGTTTACGGAATTAAAACACTGTGCCAGTACAAGCTTTGTTCTGTGTGTTGACCACCTCCTTATATTGACCAATTTGCGACAGTCCCTTAGGTGGTCAACTTAGTGGTTATACTGTATCGTGGATACATTCGTATACCAAAATAAATATCGTTTTGGATACATTTTGGATACAAATCATTCTTTTGGTGGATACACTTTTGGATACAATTTTATCTCAATCTTTGCTTTTCGTTGGCTGCACTTTATTTCCTTACAGTACGTATAACATGAGCTGCGTTACAATTCTTAATTTTTTAAACAAGCTGTACTAACGAATATGTTAACCCATATTTCGCACTGAACATTGTCACTGCACAGACATCTATATACACGTATAGACGCTTTTGAAATCCCTGATATGCCTGCAACGAAAGAAAGCCCATATGCGTTTGATCCTCGGTGTAACTGTGTCATGTTTGGTCCTACGTTTTTCGAAGGGTATCACAGTGTAAATACTAGCAGAATCCCTTTAAAGTTGTCAGCTATACAGTACATCATACGCATGACACCTCGGGATATTAATGATCCCATTTCAAATGGAATTAATGGGACTTTTATGAAATCTTGACTTTTTTTAAGTAAGACACAAAAGAGTGTCCTGACAGGAGTATTACGCTTATTAGTGTTTAATTTGACATGACCGATTCAGTATTTAAAGCATAAAGCTGCTTACATTATCATCGCCTTTCCCCCCTCTAGCCCCAGCATAATTTGCTAGTGTGATAGGCAGTCTTAAAGATTTTCACGCGTATGTTTTTTTATTTAACAATGGTCACCCTTATGGGATAGTTTGCCAGAGGGTATCCGCGTGGGTACTGGGTCCTTAATCCATCATACCTGTCAGTGCTTATATCTGCACTGTGTCCTGGCCCATTCAAGCTCAGCTAATCTGATGGCTACATTTACATTTGTTTGGGACTTATGTTTGATCTGCTCATGATAGCTTAAATACATGAATATGAATTGCTAAGGGGAATTTGGTTAATGCAGCTAAATATCAGTGAAAATGGTGGCTGGTACAACAACTGCCATAAATTATCTGTCAAACAATATTATGATCGCGACGCAGTTCCTTACATTCGAGAAAGTTATGATACTCATATTCATGGACACCGTGTATACACTTTTTAGTTAATAAGATAGTCAGTGGTGTCACTAACTTTATATCCTATGCAAGTTTTACAGAGGTTATTTGGTAATGTAGAACAATGGTCAAACTTAAAATATTGCGTAATTTTACTCATGTATTTACATCAACATCACAGAGAATATTTATTGGTTATTCGCGAGTTAACAAGCCTACGTGTAAATTGGGCAACTCATTTGTGACTGACTGCAGGGTTCATACAGCCAGGGAAATGCAATGTAGTCAGAGAAAGTTTGAAATTTTAACCATTAAGTCAGGGAAATTCGTAATGTTTGGAAATGTGTTGTGGTACAACTATTTTGATTGGTATAACTCATGAAAAGCGTTAGAAAAGCTGTATTTGTGATGTACTCTTTCTAAACATTTGACCTACGGCGTTTTCGTTATCATTTCTAATCATTATCATTAATTTTCCTTATGAAAAATTGACCTAAAATGCATTATTTTTGTTAAAATAAATTTCGCTTACGTCGTTTCCGTCGTTGTGAAGAATTTTTTTAATATTTCAAAGAAGAAGTCCTCAAAAATGCAGTGTTTGAGATCTAGTGGTTTCAACCACTATTGTTCGCATCATTATTAATATGAATACACTAAAAATCCAATATTTCTTTTAATTTTTCAAAAATGTCGCCTATAGCAGTCTCTTAATTATTAATATTATTTCTTCTTACAAAATTGTGGACTGTTTCTATCATTTCGTGATCAAATGTTTAATTTCTAAAATTTTCGCCATATGGTATATTTGCTTGGGTCAAATCTGTAAAAATTGTTTCTTGAGATTGTGTGGAAAACCTCAAAAAGTCAGGGAAATTCAATTGAAAATTTGGCTAGTCATCCTGACAGAAAAATACAAAAAAATTAGTTAATTGTAATGTTGCAGATAATGTTAATTTTAATTACATTGGCATTTGTTTATTTGATAAGTCAGGGAAATTAATCAGACATGGTCAGTGAAAATCAGAGAAATCGAGTTGCAAATTTTGGTATGAATCATGGCTTGTATGGATGAAAAGATAGTAGTTTGATCTGCACAAATCTGCATAGAAATCAAAATATATTGAAATTTGAATTACATTTAATCCAATTTTATCCTCATTATTGCTAATGGTATTGGTAATACTACAGTGTATGGTACAATTGATAAACTCACAGATTCGGGCCAATTTTGACATGATAACATGTTACGAAATAAAACGTTTTAAATTGTACTTTATTTCGATTTCACGGAAAAATTATTAGGATACAAAAATAATTATAAAAACATTTTCATTGAAGACAAATTATATAGCAGGATTGCAGTAGCAGCTAGATACATTACTAAATGTCTTAAAAGATACGTGCTCACTCACCAAATGATTGAGCATTTATTTAATTGCGTAGCGTTTATTAAAAATAGCAATTTATACGTAATGCAAGACGGTAGCGATTAAAAATGACTTCTGAACACTCACTGTATCTCTCACGCATTGGGAACGTAATAGTAAACTAAGCAGCTGGAGGGAGTAATCGATTTATTTACGTTAGTTAACATTCGTTAATGGTGATACAATACTACTTTTTTCGATTACTTTTTTGAAATTTTACTAGAACAGCAACATTTTTCCTCAACAGAGCTTTCTTTCTTGTGCTTGACGCGGCGATTTTGAAACCATATTTTAACCTGCTTCTCTGACAAATTCAAACATTTGGCAATTTTTATTCGACGCAATCTGGATAAGTAAATGCTTGACAAAAACTCTCGCTCCAATTCCAATAACTGTGTACTTGTAAAAGCAGTTCGCATCTTTTTACTGCTGGACGACTCATCGGCCCAGGAAACTAAAAAATAACAAACAAATGTAATAACAGTAATATACAGTACGTTTACCTATATTTTCGTCAATGAATTTCCCTTTAATGATAAGACATCCCATGGATTTTACGTTCGTTGACAACTGCTGGAAATCCTACAAGTATACAATTGTTTCGAAAAGTACCACTTTTACTTTAAGGCAGAACATGATGATAGACAAAACCACTAAAATTTAAATACAATATTCTAAACATGATTGGTGAAAATTTACAAAATGCGATTCATTTGTAGCCTGTTAATAATATTGCATTTTCATTCAATGCAGTAATTCCACGTACCCACCCAGAGATCCCACGGCTTTAGGAGCATAAAATCCACTATCATACCCATATTTTCAAGTAAAATTTCTCTGCCCTTTAATATAAATAATGTATTTAACAGGGTGACTGCCCGTCTGGGAAATCTGGAAAAGTCAGGGAAATTGATTTGGTCTGGAAAAGTCGGGGAAGTTGATTTGGTCAGGAAAAGTCAGGGAAATTCATATAATGTGTGGAAATTTGTTTTTGCACAACCATTTTGATTTGTATAAGTATCTTAGTAAAGCAGTAGAAAAGCTACATTTGTGATCAACTTTTTTCAAAAAAATTCGGCTATGGTGTTTTCATTATCATTAACATTTCCTAATATTTTTTATGAAAAATCCACTCAAAATCACCTAAAACGTATTATATCTGTTATTTAAGAAAACGTTCGCCTCCGACGTAGTTGGCTACTTATCAAATCTTTAAAGTTTAAAATTTCGTGAGAAGAAGTCCACAGAAATGCAGCGACATGGTGTTAACACCGGTATTTGTATAAACACACAAATCATCGTACAAATGGCAACTTCACCTAAAGACAGTGGTAAATCAGAAGCCAAAATACTTTCTGGATTGAAATTATAATTAAGTTAGGAAATCCCCTAACTTTTTTTTTTAAATTAAGAATTCCCCTGACTTTACTAGGTTCCCCATGCAGTCAGTTACAAATGCCCTGACTTTCCCAGGTTTCCTAGGATGCTGTGGGAACCCTGCTCACTTTACGTGTAATAGCTTTTGCGATGCTCACCATCATTCAAAAATTCGTGCTTTTCTTCATCGCTTGGATTTGAAGGTTTAGAGCAAATTCCATCCTTCCGTTTCTTAAACGGAGAGCAAGTCTTCTTGTTGCTTGTTGGCTCTTGAAACTGCAGAGATCCTCGAAGGTCAGTCCTTTGATAAGACGAGTTGTCTTCATGTAGCTTGGATTTCATTGCCGACCCCGAGGTCAATGCTGGGGTCAGTGCATTCCCGCTGTGGTCAATGCATTTGTTGTTGAAAGAGCTGGACAAGAGGCCCCTGGAGTGGGCAACGGGCAGGTACAGGTCATGGGCCACGCAAGCGGGACAAGGACGTGGACTCAAATAGGTTGGCAATAATGAAATGGCACCGGTGTGACATCCAACAGGGGTGAAGCTCGACTGAGAGGTTCCCGAAGGTGAACAAAAATTGAAGAACGAAGCACTTTGAACGGAAGGAAGGAATGGCATTTCTGGATGAAAACACTGTTCAGCCAGGCTCCTAACTAATTCATCGTTATACGATTCCGTCATTTTGCAGTAAGCATCTGAACACTTAAAAACTGCTGTTATAACTCATCTCAACTCTTCGTCGACATCCCAATCAATTGAAATCACATTTGGGATCTAATGGGTGGTAAGAAGCGTAGCTAGGGCCCATTTGGTTCTGGTCTCATACGCTGGGATGATCAGGATTGTACTTGGTTATGGGATCGTCCAATAAGGCTCGACCGTTTGGGAGTTTTGTTCCTGCAAAATGCCCAAAGCACCATCATTGGCTCAACTTCGTGCCCATTTATCCCAGCCGAACCTATTATGCACCAGTTGGGCTTTTGTTCGTGTCTGCTCGTAGGACTCAAGGGGAAATTTGCTCAAATGCAGGGCTGGGAGAGTGGATTCAAATGGGGAATTTATACATTTTTATATGTTGGATACAAACGGGTACAAGATAGCTATTTAGGGGCAAAGTGGATACAAATGATTTTTTATATGGAACAACATAGAATAATAAGGCGCAATCATCTCGTGTCACCACGTAACACTTTAGATTAAAATTTAGAGAATTATCGTGACTAAGGCCAACAGATTTCTTACTCCATCTTTGAAGCTACTCGATAATATCTTTATACAGAGAATAATAATATTTCACATGGTGTTGATAATGTTCAAAACATGTCAAGAGTTAATTCCAAAAACGATTGAACAGTCAGGCAACTTGATTTCTTCTATCATTAGTGAAATGGTTCGTCGAGGATACATTTTGGATACAAATCAGTCTTGGTTGATACATTTTGCTGGGTATACATGTACTTTGGACACAAAGCAGTCTTTGGTGTATACATTTTGGATACAAACCAGTCTTTGGTGGATACATTTTGGATTCAAATCAGTCTTGGTTGATACATTTTGCTGGGTATACATGTACTTTGGACACAAAGCAGTCTTTGGTGGATACATTTTGGATACAAACCAGTCTTTGGTGGATACATTTTGGATTCAAATCAGTCTTGGTTGATACATTTTGCTAGGTAAACATGTATACTTTGGACCCGAACCAGTCTTTGGTGGATACATTCTGGCTACAAATCCGTCTTGGTTGATATATTTAGGATACAAATCACTCTTGGCTGATACATTTTGGTGGATATACATGTATTTTGGACACAAACCAGTGTTTTGCTGGATACATTTTTGGATGCAATTTTGCTTAGACCAACTCCCAGACCTGCAAATAGCTCAGGATGATTTTTTCAAACGCCCAACTGAAAACTGAATGAGAAAGTGAAAAGAGCAATTTGAAATTTTTCAAAAGAAATGAAACAAAAGCAATTTAAAGTTGAACAAAAATCCCATTTTTCTTGAAATGCAATAATCTGCAGGTGGTTGTCATTTTTACTTTTGATTTCTCAATTCGCAATACCGAGTTGGGAAATTGCGTATACATTTCGTGCTATTTTACTGTGGCATTTTTGACTTGTGTGCTATTGTTCTAATTAGTATACTTTTGCCAATGGCCGCCGGAGGGCGATCGTGATAGGGTCCACTTAGAGAACCTCTGTCCGCTCTCAAAATATTTGATCGTGGGGTTTTCCCCCAAGTGGATTTCTGGAACTTTTGCCAGAAATATTTTAATTGAAAATTCAAATGAGAAAGTCGTAAAATTTGCAGAAAAACTTAATAAATCCATATTTTCTTAGCAATAATAAAAGCGTTTCATGGAAATTGTATAACGTTTTGGATTTACGATTTCGTACATTTATAAAAACGTTACTGTATTTTTCTACTTAGTAAATATGTTTGGTTAAATACTTTCAAGAATGGTTTTAAGCCAATTCTCCCCAAACGTTTTCCTTCAGTACCCAAAAACCGCTTATTAATCCTGTTTACCCAATTCAGATATAATGTTCATAATATCAGCAAAAATAATTTAATCTACTGTTTCCTTTTATAAAAATACATGTACATGTATGTTCCTCATTTATAGTTTAAATTTTTTCGCCAAATTCAATGTTGTTTTGTTCAAAGTTTCATCATTTATGGCCTGAAAATCACGATACCAGGGAAATAACTGAAAATCCTGTATAACTCAGGAACATTTCTTTAAAGATTCTGCCAGACACCCTGTAAGTGTATGAAGACATGTATGCTGTTGAACAAAACTACAAAACTTTTTTTTTCAAACTAACTGCAGGGTTCATACCGTTAGGGAAAGTCAGGGAAATGAATTGTGGTCATTGAAAGTCAGGGAAATCTTGGCATTTTGACCTTTAAGTCAGGGAAATTCAGTTGGAAGTCAAGGAAATTCATAATGTCTGGAAATGAAAAGCATTAGAAGAGCAGTATTTGTGATCTACTTTTTCTAAAAATTTCGCCTACGGCGTTTTCATTATCATTTCTTATCATTATCATAAATTTTCCTTATGAAAAATTCACCTAAAATACATAATTCTTGTTAAAAAAATGTTCGCCCACGGCGTTTCCGTCAAAATGAATCTTTTTTTTAATATGTCAAGATGTGTTCGCATCGTTATTAATATTAATACACTAAAAATCCAATGTTTCTTGTAATTTTTCACAAAATTTGCCTATGGTAGTCTCTTAATTATTAATATTATCATTCCTTCTTAAAAAAGTGTGGGCTAATTCCATCATTTCGTGATCAGATCTATAATTTTAAATTTTCCGCCATATGGTGTATTTCCTAAAATCAAATTGGTAAATTTTCAAAAAACGTGACTGGAAAACTTGGAAAAGTAAGGGAAATTCAATTGAAGATTTGGTTAATCATCCTGACAGAAAAATACAGTTAATTGTAGCGTTGCAACTAAAATTAATTTGAATTCCAGGTGACATTTTTATTAATAAGTCAGGGAAATCGAGTTGCACATTTTGGTATGAACCATGAACTTTGAACAAACTTTGGAAAAGTCTTTCGAAACAGTGACAAGAAGTTACTGCAAACGTATAGAAACTAAACGCGCTGTTTAACACGACTACTTTCTTATATCTGCTTGTACATTTGTTTGCAAACTAGTTTTTGGAGGTTTGGCTTGTGAAATATGAAACTTTTATGAATGTGAAAGTACACGAGTGGGTGGCAGTGAATATGAAATACACATTATATTGTCGGCGTCACCTGAAACTCAAAGTATAACTCGGTTTCGTTTCATCCAAATGTTCATAAGCATCTATAAGTTACCATTCTGTCAGGAGGCAACTATATCTCAATGACCACCATAATACATTTTCATTAATTTTTGTCTGATCTCGGTTCCACCCAAATTATTTTCATTTTCTGCGCCATCATTCCATAGCCATAAATTATTATTATGGTCATTCTCGTCCTCATTTTCATTGTCCTTTCTCCTTTGTCCAAATTCACCAATTGTAGAACGTTATTCCGCCATCTTGTTCCCCATGCCAAACTCCTCTGCCCACACACTGGGCCAACTGGATTGAAATGTTTATTATTGATTTGATAATGTGGTGAATAAGCTATGTTGACGTATCAATTCGTTACATTGTCCATTTAAGTTTATCGAATGAGTTCAAATCAGTACAGGTAGCACCTGTACTCTCAGAAGCTCAGAAACATAATTTTTTAACAAATGAAGAAATGTATTCGCAAAATTTCCACCTAGCGAAATATTTCGTTACGGTTACTACTTCGGCGGTTAATTTTCTAGTTTGCATTGTAAAATACGAGTGCATAATTCAAACGTCGTTTTCATTTCACGTTCCACTTTTCGGTTATTTGTATGCAAGTATCCAACGAAATAAGCTCGAAAATTTATTTTACAACACCTATAAGCGCGACTAATTTTCCTCCTAGTGGGCAAATTTTCATGCATTCGAGTTAATCTTGAAGTTTTAAATCATGATATATTATGACAATGTCAACTTTGTCAGTTTGTTGGTAATAACATATTAAAACCACCTCCCTTGAAGGGTGCGAAACCATAACGTTATCAGTGCCTAATGTTTTTTAAACGTATGTGACACCCTACACCTGATATTGTGGTAATGAAGTGATTGGGGGCCTTAACTACCTAAAAACGTGATTTATTTTTGCTTTTGCTGCCCCTAACAGTCAGGCAATCACTGCCAGTTTAAGAGTCGTTAGGAGAAGCCAACTTTCTCATTGTGTCTTTGGGGGAGCTTGGCACATTCTTTAGTACAGCTCTAAAATTAGGTATAAATCACTTAAGCTAACTTTGTCAGTGTGGAAATGAGCAAAGGTTATTCATCTTTGAGCCCATGGAATCTAGTCAGTGTTTTAAAAAAACGTTTCGGAAGCGAGTTTTCAAAAAATTTGACGTCAAAATGATGTACAGTACATGTTAACCCCACATCCATTGTCATATGAAATTAAGGACTAATGCGATGCTGCCTAATCTGACACAAAAAGGTGTTTTATTAACGTTTATTGGAGATGCAATAAGTTTAACTGATACGTTTTGGGCTGCACAAATCGTGGCACTTGCAACTATTTATAAAAATGTAACAATTCAAATTCATGTATTTTTGAACAAGTTCTCTTTTTTTCCTTAATTTAATGTTGTACAACGTTTGAATCTATTGGTTTTCTTACAAAACTAAATGTATACAAACAATTTTCTTCACTATCTTTTTTACAAACATTTATGGTTACAAACGTTATGGTTTGGCACCCTTGATGAACATGTGCATATAGCATGGCCTGAGTATTAATGGATTTAAAGTGTGACATAACACTTTGATCATCACGTCTCAAACTCATCTCTCATTTCACCAAAATAAAAGTAATCGTTTTTACTAAAATAAATTCATCCAAACAATATTCTTCATTACACTGTTCAGTTAACATGCACATTGATCAAAATGTGAGTGTGTACATTTACAGCTTTTTCAACCTTCAACCATCTTATCTAATTAATCCTATAGATTGGCCCGCAGTAGTGACCAACTTAAGTTGTTCCAAAAGGAACACCCCTCCCTCACTTTAACTAACGAAATTTTTCACCACTAACTCCTTCAAGTAATTCATGTATGTAGGATGTGCAAGCACACGTGCCTTTAATTACTCTGACATTAGTATCCAACCTTCAGCTTAATGTACAAGCAGCATTGTGTACAAGTCCAAAATTGGCGAAACTACTCGAGACGTTGTGTTCGTCTTTTGAAAAATGACCCTCTTGAAAAGCCATTTTGATTAATTTCTCGGACAGTACGAATTTATTATGGGTTTCTCAGTTCATGGTGACTACCTTAGCGTACCATGCACGAATCCCTGGACCATGGTCATCGCTTTCTCGGACTTTTCTTTGACCCCCTCGTGGTCATCGTGAATATTCAGAGCTGCTTAGGCGTTACCACAACCTTATTATGGGGATCTACTTTCCCTCGGATAAAAGCCTATGAAAAATGTCCGAGCTAAATAGGTTGCTCATTTCGGATGCAAGAACAAATGACGCTAAATTACCCTGCAGTCGTTAAGTAATGGGAGTTTCAAATTTAACGAAAAAAATGGTAATAGCCCCCGAGAACTAGAAACATGACATGTTTAACTAGGCGCATGCAGCCAGTGTGATATATTTTGTTTGGCTCGATTTTGGCCAAATAACATACGTTAAACCAGGGTGTAATCGAAATTAATAAAAATAAGGCTAGCAAATCATGCCTGTATATAGTTAGCTAATTATGAAATTCCTTTGCCAGCCATGCAAAAATAATTTTCGAATGTATTGTGGCTATGTAATATACACTGTATCTATCGTGATTGATTTTAATGGAAATTATCTTGACACAGGAATTACATTGCAATTAGAAAAACATGGAGCCATACTGTGTTCATCTTCTCCGTAATAATAATAATAGAAAAAGGAATAATTAAGTAGTTGAAACACAGTCAAATTTTCTCGAAATTCAAGTTTAATTTACATCTAAAGAAGGTATTAAATTACCGAAACGTCGTGCAATTCAAGATGTAAATTAAACTTGAATTTCGAGAGGAATTTGACTGTGTTTCAACTACTTCATTTCTACAGCTACAGTCACTGTGATGTCTATAAATTTTATAATAATAATAATAATAATAATAATATAGAAAATGTTACGAAGTTTATCTATCTTCTAGGATGTACATCTTTAAAATCATTCGTGGGGTTATTATCGCCAATTTTGTGAACGTGTATTTAGATTTCCGTTTATAATTTCTTTCTCTGCTATTCTTGCTGATTATATATTTCCCCATTAAATCGTGATCTGACATATTCCATTATTAAAGACAATTTGAAGTACCAAGAATAGAATGGTAAAAATAATAAAATGGTGCACTAGAAATGTGCACTTCACAATTGAAATGAATTTTTGCAGTTAGTTTTCCATTTTTTTTTTTTGCTTTTTTCCAAATAACTTTGTTTCTAAATAGCTTGGTTTCCAAAGATGAATATTCGGTTAAAATGTAATAAATCTAGTGGTTACGTGCGCGAGCTTGGATTTATTTGGGTAAAATGAACTAAAATGTTTAAAAAAATAAAATACATGTAAAGTAGAACCGCCAAAGTTGACCGCATCTCCAAGTTGACCACTTCCATATGTTGACCACATTTTAACTGATCGGACAGTCACCACATTAACTCAATGAAAGGTGACCTCTACATGTTGACCACCTGCACCTCTGTATGTTGTATGTTGACCACTTGGACTTTGACATACTATATAGTAATTTACTTGCTGGTTGACCAGCATGGTATCAACATGTAAAGTCATGGATGATTAAATTTATTGGCTACTTGCAAAACTAATACTGTACACCCCTGAACAGTAACTGTCTCTATAACGGTAGGACAGTTAATTTTTTTGAACTCCTTCAGTACCCATACTATACTGTACGTGTATTTGCTGCATACATTTGCAGCACATTACAATACTAGTACTGTATTATGAACATTTTAATAAGATTATTCATAAATGATTCATGAATGATTACTGAAAAATGCATGTGCATGCAGTTCTCGGAATTAAACTCCTGTGTCAATACTAGCCTCGTTCCATACGTTGACCACCTCCTGATGTTGACCAGTTTGCGACAGTCCCTCGGGTGGTCAACTTACATAGGTTCTACTGAAATATAAATTTGGTTAAAATGAACTTAAATATAATGAAGTGTACTGTAAATAAAATGAAATTAATAAATTTGGGCAAAATGTACCATGGGATTTGTGTCACATGTGTTAAAATGCGTTGGAGCTTGGATTTACTTGGCTAAAATGTTCTAAATTGGGGGGAAAAAATAAATATTGGAATAAAACTTATTATTTAAAAAAATGCTGTATCCAAGAATTTTAGACTATTTGGCATACGTTAGTCAAAAAGCAAAAAAAATCAACATTTTTGCGTAATGCATTTTTCCCAGTTGAATAATGCCGAATGGAAACTCCCTTTGGCTCCTTTCTTCTCCTTAAACTTCTTAAGACACACGGTTAAACAAAACGTACGTGCAACACCATCATTGTGTCGGTTTGTATTAAAATGAGCTCACACGGCCGCATTATATTTTCATAAAAAAGGCCATTGATGCAAATACAGGCTGCATTCCTATCGTGTACCCCCACTCCCTCAACTGAGCTCACCTTAACCCTTTACTTTCCCAATTTCAATGGATAAAGGATACCAATTGGGGTACATGGGGACCGGTTGACCACCAGGGGGCGCCCTAGCAGTTATGAGCAGTACTTACATGTACATGTAACCTCAGTGCGTTCATGGCAGGGTTACCTTTGACCCCCGCATTACCTAGTCCCAGATTCCCATGGTGGGGGCGTGGGTGTTGCATCTCCTTATCTGAACATCCTTCACTTAATTTAATGGCTCATTATTTCGTTACTTAAACGTGCTCGGGATGTCTGAGCTTATATTGGATGCTCACTTTTAATGCATTCACAGTGAAAGTGTATTTGAAAGTGTAAATTTAAGGGTTTGGCAAAGAGGAATGGGGTAAAGTTTGCATTGGAAAAAAAAAATTAAAATCAGCCTCTTCGATCCTTGATTTTAACCCAGTTTTTTCCATGTAGGAAACAATTAATGTAAAGTACGTGAATGGAGTGTTTGCATTGTCTACTAATGCCACCTACGTGTAAAAATCGGCTCTGGAGCTGCTTTCTTGATCAACTTATGCAGGTTGCTGGGTTCATACCGTCAGGGAAAGACAGGGAAATGTGGACATTTTGCCCAAAAAGTTAGGGAAAGTCGGTGGGAGTCAGGGAAAACTTTACAAAAAATCTTAATTTTAATTTTGTGATTTGGAAATTTTAAATTCATTTTTGCGAAAAACACACTATAAATTACGCCTACAATTCGATATTTCCAGTAGTTTTTTTAAATTTCGCCTGCGGCGTTCACTTTTAAAGAAGTGAGCTAAAATCAATCGTAGAAATGTTTAAATTGAGGGACAATTTCTTGGGTTGGTCAAGGAAACAGTTTGTTGAGTGTTCCTATTTTTTTACTGCAAATTGCCGTGGAAAAGAAAAATATAACAGGTGCTGTCTAAAATTCATCATTTAAGATCTGATTTGCCAAAAAAATTGCCTGCTTATATTAAATCTGTTATTTCCGGTCCAGTTTTTTTTTTAAAAAAAAAGTGCCTACAGTATTCTCTTGAATATTAATATTTCTAAGAATGTCTTCATTCACTAAAAATCCATTATTTTTTGTAATTTTTTTTAAAAATTTCGCCTACGGTAGTCTCATAATTATTGATATAGTTATTTCTTCTTACAAAATTGTCTGCGAATTCCATCATTTCGTGAACAGAACTAAATTTTCTAAAATTTCCGCCATATGGTATATTTGCCCGCATCAAATCTGTAAAAACAGTTTCTTGAAATTGTCTGGAAATTTTCCAAAAAGTGTCTGGAAAGCTGGAAAAGTCAGGAAAATTCAATTGAAGATTTTGCTAGTCATCCTGACGGAAAAATACAAAACAGTACAGTTAATTGATGCTGCAAATAAAGATAATTTTAATTACACGTGGCATTTTGTTTGATAAGTCAAGGAAATTAATCAGATATGGTCAGGGAAAGTCTGGGAAATTGAGTTGCAAATTTTGGTATGAACCATGACGTGTTAAAAACAATCTTTATAAAATTCAGGTAGTGTTTTCAACGATCGCACTGCCAAAAATACACGTACCGGTACATTACAATAGTACATCGTGCACTACTTAGTGGGGTCAAGCTGACCACGTTGACCCCAGAACGCGTGTGAGGAGTGACCTCCGTGGTCGTTGGCGTAACGGGGGTTCCCTCCTGGCCTTGCTCTTTTTAACTGGGTTTGCCATTTCAATCATTTAAACTTAATTCAAATTTATTGTTCCTTTCATAAATTGTTTGTCTCGAAAATAAAGCCGCTTTTTGACCTGGAATTTCACGCTCTCCAGCCAGTCTATTTTTTTTTCCAGCACATCGTTGGTTGTTTGCTTTTATTTGGGCCTTGCAAGTAGGCCCAGGCCTATATCTCGCTTGTTCAACGAATATTTTGACATTTTAATGGGTGCATTGAAAGCCAGTCGGATCTTAACTAGAATAATGTGACCTATCTCTCCATTTTCCGCGGATATTATCTTCTCAAAAACAATAAGAAATGGCGCCTCGCAGGACATGAGTAATCGTGAACTACTGCGCTCAAAATAACCCATCAGATTATGTACATTTTTTCATTATTATTCTCGGTGTTATGGGGTTACACCCTTTCAGTACTTTGCATTCCCAAGGTGGTCATTTGAGAACGGAGCCTGGAATATTCCTAAATTTGGCAACCGAAGTTGATGGAAAATATCGCTCCATATTGGGATTATACGATTTTATGTTCCCCCCGTACATCAGATTGACCTGTACACAGGTCATTTTGTTATCATCCACCATACATTGTGGGTTGTATTATACAGTGTATATGTAGGTGGTCAACAAGATCTAGTTGAATACACCTTGGTACTTTGACTTGTATAGGGTTCCCGCACACCTGGAAAACTTGGTAAAGTCAGGGAAGTTGAAAACGGCCTGGAAAATTCAGGGAAATTAAAACTGCCTGGAAAAGTCAGGGAAAGTTAATGTACTTTTAGAAAGTCAGATAAAATTGATTACCTTGGAAAAGGTCATGGAAATTCACCAAATAAATAACAGATTTCTCATAGCTAGTGATTGGTTAGCACAAAATTAAAGAGATGGTACGCAATTCCGCGAAAGAATTTTATAATGAAATTGTCAATTTAAAAGACTTATCCAAATCTGCCGTTTATCTCCTATTCGTAATGTATATAATGAGGCTTAAATAAGCAGTAAAATATAACATTCCTTGCATTCCCATGCCATATTTTTGTATTTTCAGTGGTCAGATAAATTTGTTTTATAGATTTGTTTTCTATTACTAAAACTTAATTCATATGGCATCAACTCCCATATTATTTCATGGATATCTGCATTTCTAACAGGAAGAA
>JAQGAF010004061.1:0-15430 GCA_034687865.1 Kryphioiulus occultus
TATTTTTTTTAAAGTCGATCTAATTTTTGCAAATGTTTTGTTTCGTTGTTACGTAAACTATGTAATGTATGCATTATCTTAGCTGTACTTTGAACAATGTACTTCATTTATTTTTCTTGAAAACGACAATTTTCATAGTGTTCACAGACTTTTTTTGCCAACTGTAAGTATTACTGTGCATATTTTTTTAAACAGTTAGTATTTTATAATGCCAGTGTAGGGGCCCCAAAAGGCAATCAGATTGGCCAGTTTAACCAACAATTTTCTTCGTATTCGTCATGTTTAGGCTCGACGTATGTTCGACGGCGAATACGAGAGTTTGAAGGCGATTCACGCAACAGCCATCGTTCACGTTCCAAAGCCACTAGTGGTCAGTCAGGGATCCTAATACTACGTAATGAGCTTGCTAAAGTTAACAGTACTAATTGTTGGTCGATCACAGGTCCTGGACAATCCGAGTGGGGGAGCTGTGCTAGTCATGGAATACATCGACATGTCTGCTTTGAATAGGCACGCGGGATTGCTCGGAGAGCAGCTCGCCACGTACGTCACACTCTTATGAGGTCAAAGGTGAATTGTTTAGAGGTGCAGTCGTTCACTTTGTATAATTTTCAGGATGCACTTGCACAACGAGGACATGCGGTCAAAGGACAGTTCTCAGTACGTCTCCGAGTTTGGATTCCAGTGCGCGACATGTTGCGGGTCGATCCCACAGGACAACACGTGGTGCGACGATTGGGTGGTTGGTAGACGAGCGGTCAAATGCCATCAAATTTGTGTCACTGAACCAGGGTTAAAATGCAATTAAAAATTGCTTTCCCCACACAGAAATTTTACACCGATCAGAAGTTGCAAGCGCAAATCGACCTGTTACAGAGTAAGGTAGCGCGACATGGCAACCTTTAAGAACCCACAATGTCTCCATCTTCGAACATCGTAACATCAGTCGTATCTTTTCGCAAACAGGGTGCAGACAAGGAACTTGCCAGTTTGTGGCCTCAGCTTCGTGAAAAAATACCGGAGTTTTTCGAAGGCATATCCGTGAAGCCGTCCCTGTTGCATGGAGACCTTTGGGGCGGTAATGCGGCAGAGACCTCGGAGGGACCAGGCAAGAACTAAAACCAATTAATCTCAAATTTTCACAATACGTTTTCTGAAAATATGCACCAAAATTGATTTTCATTCGCAGTGATATTCGACCCTGCCAGCTTCTACGGTCATTCGGAGTACGATTTGGCAATCGCGAAAATGTTTGGTGGCTTCAGCAATGCATTTTTTCAGGCGTACCATGCCATAATACCGAAAGCGCCGAAGTTTGAGCAGCGCCACCAGCTCTATCAACTGTTTCACTACCTGAACCATTGGCAAGTCTTCTCGTTTCGTACAAGCTGGAATGCCCTCAAATTTAAGCTGCAATATAGGGATTTAAAACTAGCGTTTGAAATTCCAGGAATCATTTCGGAAGTGGATATAGAGGATCGTCAATTTCAATTATGAAAAGACTGATCGGCAAATGAATAAACTACACCTAATCTCAAAGTTATGCCATTAATGATTAGTGAATAAAAATTAACAAACTTCAGTAAATCCCGAGCTATAGATAAATTTTAGCCTATCATTTATTTGAAGGATACATTCGCCATCGGCACAAGACCATCTTCGGATCTAATACTATATACATTGGTAAGTTCTATGCGTAGATAATTCGAGTGCAGAATATCTGACGAGAAAGATGGCTATCGGCCCCGAGTGGATAGGGTTTCAGAGTCGAGCATCAATGATGTCCACCGTGTCCCTCATCCCCAATGTCCTCGTAGCCTTCCGGCAGGGCGTTGTATTTCGGGTTGTGGAACAGTGAGTGGTTGCCATCGCCCCAGGGGAATTTCTGTAAAACAGGCACCAATACTCATGAGTTACCTTCAGTCTGATATCGAAAATTTCTAGGTGCTCAGACATTATACATGACCACTCAACGCTTTTTACTTTAGGGAACCCCTCAACACTGTCAAAAACCAAAAAGTTCTCGAAACCCACCTTCGTTCGAATGCGCAAGTGTTCATATGGACGAAATTCAGGACGCTCGAAGTGAGCCATGTGCTCGCTTTCCTTGATGTACGCGTTGACCATGCAAACCAAGACAGCTGGTGCTGCGACGAACATCGACAGCTTCTTCCACAGTTTGTAGCCACCTGCAAAGCGCACATTAAAATAAATTACCACGGCAGCTGTACGTTTATATGCACACGCAGTCTATGTTACGCCTGCTGTATTATGGGACGCCAGCCCAATGAGTGCAGGTTTCTCGAGTTTGTTTTTGTTATTAAAGTTTAACTGTTGGATTTTGGAAACCCACCCAGAGACCCCAAAAGGCAACAGGTCTAACGTACATGTAGCTCAGCTTTAAACCTACAATGTAGCCAATATAAGTTGGTTAAAACTGAGCCATGGTGCTACTGCATGGTAGCTATCGCACGTAGGCCTACATATTATTACAGGAATCAGGCTACGCAGGGTTGAGGGTTGTAATAATTTACCACTCGTCAACACCATATTTATGCTACCCAAACAGGTCTTTCAGGAATTAGCTAAGTAAATAACAGCAGTTAAATTTCTACGTTTCTATAAATTATGTCGCATACCTCAACAATTTTGATATTAACTACATGTACATGAACAGTTATTTCGCAGTTCCCGTCAGAAAAACAGCAGATTTTACTCTGCATGCACTTTGGTGTCCCATAAAACCTAGACGTTTCTTCATATTAGTGCAGCTTAGGTGGTCACATATCTCAGTATGCCCCTAGCCTACTGCACATTTTAATATTTCTTCAGTTCTCTTCAGAAAAGCTTCAATAGCATTCTCACATCGCTTATTTCACCAACATGTGAAGAAAGGTAGGCCATCTTGGAAAAAATGGCCTCCGGATTTTTGCGACCCAGCTTGCCCAGCTCAAACAAGCCCCAACGCCTTCAAATAGCGCAATTTTAATCGATATATCAATTTCCTAGGCTACACGAGATATACGTTCAACTTTCTAACGAGAAAGAGTTGCCTATTACTGAATATGAAAGACAAAATGGGAATAAATTCTACGCAAAATCCAGTCGTGATTTTGTAACCATAGCGGAAGACATTAGTGCTAGAAATTCGTACCTTGGTGTCCCGCAGTGGCCGAAGCCTGCTCTGCCGCGTACTGCCGCACCCCGAGGGCGACCTGCGGCTGACAACGGGTCAGCAGTCGCGAAATCGGCATTTTAATTTCAAGAAATTCGCCTGGAAAAAACTGCTCTTCTTCGTCCTTCCTTCGGAAAAATAAAGAACTTAGCCGTCTGCTCGGCTGAATAGAACGAAAAACTGAGCCGTCAGCCGGCTAACAGCTTACAGATCAACATGTAGTTCGGCTATCGGCTTACAATCAGCTTACATTACCACCCTTTGACAAATCTAGTTTTCCCCTATTCACACGTGCATTTACCCTTTTCCAATGTTGCCATTGCGACATTTCGCGTGAAAACCACTGAGAAGTTTACATCTCAGACAGTTAGCAACTAATAAATGTCACCCAGACAGCTGTTGAAATCCGCGTTGCGATGACGCGCTTTTCAGATGGGAAATTCCAATCCGAAATCCGGCAAACTTAAGTTGGGCGACAAGAAATGGCACTCCACCCAGAGCCAGGTAAGCAGAAAGTGGACATTGGACCCAGCTAATTGATATCCCACCATTTGGTCCTTCCTGATTTGAGCCTGGCTAATTACCCATGAAACCAGATTGATCCGAAACTGACCTTGGCCCAGAATAGATTCGAGCGACAATAACAACAAGCAGGTGGCCCAGTTAATTTGCATGCTTTCGATAAGCCTCTTGGGGCCAGTGTGTCATCGATGACTCACTGCAAGGTTCCTCGCCAGGGAGGGGCATTTAAACTCAACTTGAAGTTTTTCGTTACGGCCCTATAAAGTTGAAAAACGCTACAATTAAAAAACTTAGTGTCTACCAAATAGGGTGTGGTAAAGACATGAACATTTACAATGATGGGATTATGAGGCAACCCTGTACATGTGAACAATGTAATTCTCGCTTTTAAAATTGAATAGTAAAACTATCTAAAATATTAATAATTCAAGGAAAAGGCGGAATTTCAATCAATGCTTCAATTACAATTATTGGGTTGTCTCCCTTTACATTTGAACAATTTTTTCCTCAATTGACCCGGACACATTTCCAATTGTTTTTTATTGAAATAATCTTTAGTGTTAATACTGTAGGCTATTTCAAATAGTAATTCAAGGCGAAAAGTTGAATATCAAGCAATGATTCATTCCAATTAATTATTAGATTGCCTCCCTTTACATGGGAACAAATCTTCTCTCAATATAGGCCTACACCAACAGATATTTTCAATTGTTTTTCTTTTTATATTAATACTGTATTTCGAATAATAATAATTTAAAGTGGAAAGTGGAATAAAGCAATAGAATACAGGGATAGATGTTTTTTGGCAAATTGTTAAACCTTCTACAAAAAGGGATGAAACTGCTTTGCATTGTGGAAAAATTGTTGGCATGCTAGCTAGTGTTATTTATTTGAAGGGAAGCTATGTGGAGTATTGTTGAATTTAAAATTTGATTTGAGTTATGGTACTAGTAAACTATTATTAAACTTGATTTGGATAGTTTAATCCAGTATATAAAGATGTAATAAAAGCAGCATTGGACTCATTCCCACCCTAGTAATTCCATGGTCTATCAGACTAAATTTTCACTGTTTTGCTGTAATTTAATTTACGGCTACAGGTGATTCTCTTTCAAGGTTTTATTTGTGTTGGGTGACTTAGCATGTCTTGTATTGCCATCATTGGCTCCTATGGTAAAATACTGGCGGTATTTTGAGCCGTACTGAGCCCGTTAAGCTCACCAACACTGCTGCGGATCAATATTGACGCTGTGATTCACAGCTTCACGCTCCGCTCACGATTGAGCATGGCCATTTGCAAGCTGAAACCGCACATTTGACGTTTTGCCAGATTACTTTATGGCTCGTCGTTAATTTTTTAAGTCTGCTTTTGTGCGGCTTGAATTATTAATGTAACCTTCCTCACGGGCATTTGCCATTTCCTCGTAAGCGTTTTTGTTAATACATGTAGCTGAGCATGTGTTTTGTATCCTCCCCTCAGCCAATCCACGAACTAAATTTGTGCATGGTCCATGACTCTTTGTGAGTTTGTTGCTAAGCCCGTAGGTTTCAGAAATAGGCCAATGTTTAAAATCCCGAAACAAACAAACCAACAAAATGACTTGTGTCAAGGCTCTGCCACAATGTAATGCTTTAAATTTGAACTCACCCAAGCTTTTCCATTGATTTCAGTTGAGCACACTTAGCACGGTGAGCGTGCGTTCGACGTACAGCGCATCTCGCACGTGGTCCCGTGCTTCCAGGGCATCGCGACGTCAACGCAAGCCGTCCACCAAGATCGACCGCTATGACGCCACCAAAACTAACTGGCCTGTGTCCATCACGGAGGCCATGTTCCTGCCGGAGTTTCCCATCAAAGGAGAGGTGGACGAGTCAAGCTTCGAGGTTGGTACTGACTCGTGATTTCAAATGGTCCCTCGTGTCCCTTCTGATGTCTCAAACCGTACCTACATGTTTTTGTCGTCTGGCTTGGTGGTCAGCATGACGTAGTATGCGTCTGCCTCTAAAATTACAAAAAATAGACATCATGCCATTGGTTTTTGTTGGCTTTATTACCAATAAATGTTTTT
Organism: Kryphioiulus occultus; assembly: GCA_034687865.1. Classification (NCBI taxonomy): domain Eukaryota; kingdom Metazoa; phylum Arthropoda; class Diplopoda; order Julida; family Julidae; genus Kryphioiulus; species Kryphioiulus occultus. The sequence goes on from JAQGAF010004061.1 coordinate 5,767, forward strand.
TTAAACTTCATTTTCAATTTCATTGAAAAAGATTCAAGGATTGGTGGCTAGGGGCGCCTTTGGAAAGGTCCTCAAAGTGTACAAGAAAGACACGCAGGTCACCTACGTGATGAAGGTCAGCATCCGGTATTACTTTTGTAATTTAAAACTGAAGTCTTAAAGGCAGTTGAACAATGAGTAAAGTGACACAAATTTTCAATGATACCCTTCAAAGGATTGTTTTTGAAAAATTTCCAGGTGTTGTCGAAGTCGCGAGTCATTCTCGAGAACGCCGTGCAGCAGTGTAAGGACGAGGTGCTCATTCAGGTAAATGCGACACATTTTAACATAAGTTTTTGTAAATTATAAAACCCACAACTGTTAAACTTCAGAAAGTGTTCATTGGTGCAAATTGCTGACTTTCTCACTACAGTACTTTCTCCTTATACAGTAGAACTTGTATAAACAAATACTGTCTAAGGATACTGTATATCCTCTCAAAACTAATGTCATATGCCGAAGTGGGACCCACGTTAAATCTGATAAACCTCAATAACCTGATCGTCAGTAATTTTTGCATCGGTTTTTATAGGTCCTGAAACTTTTGCGAACTAATACTAATAGTGCAAAAAATTCCGCAAAATATGAAACGCGGTGGGAAAAATATCAAAGTTACTTGTTCACTTCCTATAAACCATACGCCACGATCTGTCCCAACAAATTACCTATACACTAGTATTCAGCACTTGTCCACAGGATATTAGTTTAGACAGGTTCTACTGTATCACTAACCACATGCTTGACGGGACTCCATTTGCAGGTAATGTGCGGGGAGCATCCGTTCATAGTCAACTGCCAGTTCTTCTGGCAAAGCAAGAAGCACCTGTTTTTGGGCAAGTATCTGTCAGTGCAGTTAGTTTCGACAAAGTCAGCAACTCTTGCTCAGCATCCCTAACTTTTGCATTTTCCAATCCAGTAACCGATTATGTCCCCCATGGGGAACTGCTGGCGCTGTGGAAGGAGTATGGCAGTTTTCCGCAAGACGTCGTGCTAGTATTCGTTGCAGAGATTGCCATTACTTTGGGTAAGCATACCTTTTCTGTCCAAAAAAGCATTTTTGAGATCGAAACTAATTTTATAATGAATTTTCTCTATTCATCTATGCAGATTACTTGCACGGCATCGGGGTCCTCCACAGAGATTTAAAGGTATGGATAACATTTTGAAAGTGTTTGCTAAGACAGTACTTCTCAATGTGCGAATAAGACTGACGACTTAACATTCGTTAATTTACAGATGGAAAACATTCTTTTGGATAAAGACGGTAAAGTGAAATTTCATACACGATTTTTCCCAAATGGTTCTCACGATAATATTATTTTAACGACAAGCACCGAACCTCCTTGTTTCATCATTGCATAGGTCACGTCCAGCTTATAGATTTCGGACTCAGCAAATGGCTGCAGATGGGAGCCCGTGCCCGGACCATTTGCGGCACTATACAGTACATGGGTCAGTTAAGTCGCAACGCTATGAACAAAAACAGTTTCTGGAAATTTTCCTGTTACACGTATCTGACAAATTTTCCCGTTAATGTTTGTTTTCTAAATTGACATTCCCCATTATTCCAAAATTTTTTGCATGCAGATTCAGTGTTTGAATTGTCATTACTCACATTTTATGGTATGGTTTCATTTCCAGCCCCAGAGATCCTCAGCATGGACACATACAATCACGCTGCCGACTGGTGGTCGCTGGGAATCATCTTGTACTCACTTCTGATGGGACACGTGAGTTGGCGCATGATCTCACTTCGCAGCAACCTCTCTTCACTTTCAGGATTTTAACGGTTATTTATGTTTCTTGCACTAGTATCCACTAGACGGCGTGCGGGAACACACCGAAATGGCCGACAGGGTCCTGAAGTTCGACTACAGCCTCAGTCCGAATATTGGCGTCGGGTTGCGAGTCTTGACTCAGAAGGTAAGATTCATCATTCCCGAACGAGCCTGTTCGGTGGTTGCAGATTTTTCCAACCAGGTTAAATTCAATTCAATTCAGTACCCTATGATCAGTAATTGAATACCACGTGGTTCATTGTTTCGTCTTCTCGCAGCTTTTATGTAAAGATCCGAGCCGTCGTCTTCAAACCCTGCGGCAGCTGCGCTGCGAACCTTGCTTCGCCAACCTAGACTTCGAGCGTGTCAAAGCTAAACAGGTCAATAGGTCATACCGTTAAACTCTAGCCGTGTCGCACCTGCGGGCAGTTATACTCAGCTGCAGTTGTTTTCCTTTGCAGATTTCGCCCCGAAAGTTGCTGGAAGAATCTTTGGGAGAAAACTGCAATTTGTAAGTGAATGAGAAAAGCTACAAAAAAAGAAATCAACTTAAACACATTAATACAATGTTATTTTTTTTTTTCATTGTCTTGATTTGAACTTAGGTTGAGTCCCGATCAACTTGTCTCCTTCGCTAATGCCAATGGAAAGTCCGGCATCTCGCAAATCACGGACATGGTGAGAACATGCGCTTTTGACCATTCGGCGAAATAAATTCATTTAATTTTGTTAACATGGTCTTGAAATTATAACCATTCTACCAAACTCCTACCTTTGCAAATTGTTCGTTAAAAACCAGGCTTGAGAGTTTATACGTCAAGTTAACAAAGTTGACGATGTTAAATTAGCTTAATTATTTTTAATTGTAGAGATGTCCATTCCATTTGGTTAGGGCCATCTACACCTGCATCCAAAACTTATCTAATTGTATCGAAGAAGAAATTCACGAGAAGTCGCGAGTGAACTCACATTTTTCTCCTTTGCCTTCCTCTCTAGTTTGAAGTCTTTGCTTGGGTCAGCGAAGCGGAGATATTCTAGCGACGAGCTTAAGGCCAATCTCACTCGACGGGTCCCTTGCACCAACGAGGACCTTCCTAGTTTACTTCCCTCATCCGTGGCGCCTCGATGCATGACCTAGTCAACTGTTTTAAGGACTATTTTTAACAATAACAGCGGCGTGGGTAGGCGGGTGTGCCTGGCAGCATATGTACAATATATCGCATTCCTGACTGCATAATTTATAGCCAAAGCTTATTTTCATTATTTTCTAATGACTTTAAATTTCGTGCCAGTTTTTACCCATCTCTGTCAGTATTAATTTAACTTTTGAGACTCGATGTTGAGCTTTTGACGCTTTTTGAAAACATTTAAGCTTCACGATTCCTAATCCTATGAATCGAGCGAGCCTTTTACCTTCACACGTGCGACGGCTTTATCGAACAAACGTTAGATGCTGTGCAAGCCTTCACGATTCCCTCTGAATTTGACCAAACCGCCCATAGGCTCGGATTTTCCAGCATTCCTTAGAACGTAATGATCTCATAATTCTCTGTAAATGTATTTGCAGTAAGATGATACATGTAGTTATCACCTGCATGATACGTTATATTTATTGGGACGCCCGATACAGCGCTCGAGTTGCTGCCACCATTCAGCATCACCGTCAACTGGGTTTATTTTAGTGACACTCGCAAGCAGCAAAGGTCATAAGACCTATGTGACAGACGTCATGTTGAGCTGTGGCAACATCAGTTATGTACAGTCCTACAGCCTTGCTTCCGTGCCCTTAAAAATTTCCCGAATTTCCTGCTCCCACGAGGGTCCTACTTTTCTCACATAGGAAAACTTGTACTTAGATCTAGTGAAACGTCATAGATAAAATTTACTTTCGTTTATTTATATTAAAAAAATGACCTGACGATGAAACAATGATAGGTGTGAAATGTTACTAGTTATCCTTTCCTCTTTTTTCTTTTTTCAGAAATGAATGATATTTGTATAAAAAATGATGCGAATAAACTCGCACTTGCCATTTTACTTTGCCCCGTGTTCATTTTTGTCCCGAGGCAAAGGACACATCCCCTCTTGATTTAGTAGATGTTTAGCCCAGGTGTTCCAAGAACTTTTTTAATATCATCCGTTGTCCATACCTGACGTAAAGTGCCCACCTTTGACGCCTGGTCAGCTGGCTGGACATTTCGGGGTCTTGAAACGTGGCTTCATCCTCCTCCGTTGTACTTCCATAAGATGCTAGATGGGCAGAAGCGACCCTGAAATATATTTGATTTGTAACTCAGTGCTGCGATTCCACAGCATCCATTCTCCAAAATCTTATTTCAGACTAACCTTCGCAGCAAGTCTTTCCAACTGGCTGGTAGTTTGCTCAACGTTTCTATTTGTGGAAAAAAAAATATTACGTAAAACTGATGGAACAACCAGGCATGTGGCCAATTGGTATACAATTTTTCACATCCAAGTATCTGATATTTTTCACATTTTTCATCCATCATTTCTGAAAAAGTAGCTATTTCAAGATCTACAACAGTGTTTCTCAAACCAGACTGCGACCCACCTACAATATTGAGAACGCTTTGGGCAATTTTTTTTTACAAAACCTGACAAACAGTGGATTTTAGCTTGTTTGTCTAAAAAATTGTTTGGGTGTAAATATCAACGTTAATTCGACCAAAAATGGATTTCAAGTAATTTTCATGAAAATGATTTTTAGACAATGTATTATTTTTAAGATTCAAAAGAACACTGTAGGCAACTCTTTAAAAAACTGATAAAAATAATTAAATTTTAGTACATTTTTTATGAAATTACAGACCCGAATGAAGGAGAATTCCTCGGTTTTTTGCTGGCTATCTTGTGAAATTCATTTACAATGAATTTTTCACATAAATTATCATTTTTTCACATTTTACACACTAGGGTACACATCAAAATTTGAAATTTTTCACACATTTTCACATCCCTGAACACCTGGCAGAACATTTAATGTATCAACACTTGACAGCAATAATTACCATTGGACATGGATTCGTTTTCCTCGTTTTCGGAGTCATCGTCACTCCAACCATCCTTATCCTTATGTGCTGCAAACGCCTTTTCGTCCATGAATAAAACCTAAAGTAGCCAACGTTCAACGTCAAGATCCATTTTGCATCGAAATACAACTTCATCCCACCTATTTCCCATTTGCTGACCTTCAACGTGTGATATAACTCGTCTTCTGTCAAGACCCCGTCTTGTCCAACGGCAAAGTGTCCATCGTCGGTGACCAGTTCCTTAAATTTTTCCCAAACGTTTTGTTGAAACCACAATCCTAACACTCGCACTTTCAAGCTTATCGTTTCTACTCGCTAAGCCCCTTTAACCATTCACATTCTGGAAAGCGTGCATGATAGTGGTCAATAACATACCATACTTTTTAAGAATTCCAACTTGTCGTTCACCAACGCGCTTCCCTTATCACCTGCTATTCTCTCGTATGCTTGCAGCAGGCTGGCACACGGAATCTCTACCTGTGTCAGAAAATAGTAATGATAAATTAACGTGGTGACTACTATTTTCCAAAAACGAAATTCCCTGAATTTTCCAGGATTTCCAGGGTACTACCCTAATATTTCCACATTAAAAAAATAAATTTTATTGATTAAAAGAGTACTGCAATGCTATTGAAAACAATATTTAGTAGCACCGAGTAATAATAAGGATACGTCGTAGGCGAACATTTTCGAAAAACTAGACATGAAATGGTAGATTTTTCTCAACATTACCACACAAATGTATACCAATGATGGATTGTGAAAACATTTGTTTGAAAAACCATCAGAAATAATGGGATTTTCAGTATATTATCATTGATATGTTTTTTTTAAATAATAATGAAAGAAATCGATGAAGGATTTTTGTCATAAAAACTGGATCACCAAAAATGCAGTTCTAGAGTATTTTTAGAATTTCGGAACACTGTATTAATATTTCAGAAATTAACTCCTTAGACGAAACTCGAATAAAAAATTACCAATGTAACGAACACACAAAAAACATTTTGCTACTGAAAAATGTCAGGCTTCAATTCAAAATTCCCCGATATATCAAATTTCCGCGGTTTGAAAACTGTTTACATACCACATCGTAATGGTTGTTAGGGTACGGTTCAGCAAAACCGTACATGTGAAGAAGCTCAGCATTTGAAAGTTCGCCGTAGGTATTAAAGATTTCTTCTCCCTATTAAATACAAGTTATGATAAATTGCAGCGTGACCACAACTTTGCCAATAAAGCTTTCTTAACCTATTTCCAAAGCAACTTAGCCTACCTTTTTAATACGTTTAATGGCACACATCTCCAAAATATCTTTTCCGAAATTGAGATGGGCATTGTTCTTGGCCACGTGGTTCAAAATGTCAGCCAGCGGCACCATCATCGGGGGATTGCTCTTAAAGCTCTGTGTGTTTACTTCGTCATCGTCGTTCGATTCTTCGCCTTCCTTACCGACCATCATTGCTATCGGTATCGGATCCGTAAAGCTGTAAGCCATCACAAACGCCACTAATTTCTTGTACAACTGAAAATCGTGAGCGTCCGAGCTAAAATGGTGATTTTTTATTAAACTACGGTGATTCGGGATATGGGTTCTTAAACGACTGTAGAGAAAATGCAGCATACCCAAAATGCTCCGGATATTTCTTTAAAAATGGCTCAACGACGCCGTCGTACTCCAAACGCATTTTCTCAAGATCCTTCTCAACGGATGAAATGAGGCCAGTCCCAGATAGGTCCTTCAGTATTTCATCCCTTTTAAAATCAGTAACCAAATTCTAAAATAAACTCGAAGGCATCGCAGATTCCCACTAACATCTTATTAGTCTCCTCTTACAAGGGAAGTGTCAAACACCAAAAAATCAACCTCTTTTGACTTTTTAAGATGAGCTTGAAACGCTCTTTAACCAATATATTTTAAACGGAGGATCTTCCTGGCGTACCTTTTCCAAAACATGGGATGATCCAATTCGGAATACTCCGGCACTATATCCAAATATGGTCGCCATGCAGATTTTGGATCTAGGTACTCGTGCAGTAAGGTGATGAGCAACGGTACCCAGCCGCTATCGTTTTGCAAATCTTTCATCTCTAGTAAACAATAAATACCACTTTTATAATTTCGTAACAAAGAAAGTACATGAATGTTTGCCTCTTTCCTTTTACCTTTAGTTATAGCAACATCTTTAATACCGCTATTTTCCTGCCAGAGTATGGCGGTTCGAGGAATTTCCAGCAGACATTCTCCCTCGTCTATATCAGATTTTGCGACCAGCCCGTATTGTGCGCAGGATCCCAGTTTGGATATTTCTACCTGATACAGAAAGTGTAACAGAAAGACTCGATATTTTCATTATACAAAAAAAGGTACACAATGCTGGTCCACACTCTGGTGGCTATTAGAGCACCCTAGAGAGCTAATCTATGACTGAAAATTATCCAATTGAAAATGAATGAGTCTAACAGGGGATATGTATTTTACTAACAAAAGTAAGATTGTATTATGTTGTTTTAACTTGAAAATGATTGTTTCAACGTGACTACAGATTGTTGTTAAACCTATTTCCTGAATGTAAAGGTATGAACTAATTATGTAAGGATGACCAGCACACACAAGCTATTTATGAATTTCGTGCTGTCATTGTTAAATAAATTTTAATTCAATTTCAATTCAATACTGTCAAATTATAAAATATGGCCGGTTATTGGACCCCTACACGGCTAGTAATACTGTCAGTTTCGAACAAATACGGACAGTTATACTGATTGTGTAACGAGCGCAGTTCTGATGGATTGAATTTCATTGTAAAATTTTAACAATGATGTTGTCTAAGTCGCTACTGACGTAGGAGAATTCTCCTGAAAATGGGTACGACCCCCCTACCACTTGGCATTTATTTGCTGACTGTAGGGTACTGAGTTGAATTGAATTTCTCATTACTGACGTTTATCCGAATTTTCGGATAACCCATATAGGCTACTGTCAGTATCGGGATAATTACAGTAGCATAATACTGACGACATTCGGGCAATACTGATGGGCTGACATTGAAAACTGTCGATTATCAAGTTTGCCAGATCATCAAGCAACTAATCAAGCATCGACAGTATTGCGATACTGACAGTGAGAGAGCGCTCATTAAAGTTAGTGTCAGTATTGCCCTAGCAGCCATGGTCGGTAGTCCTACAACCTTATGTGGAATCAGTTTCATACCAGATTTTTTTTCCTATTATGAACCATGGTATTTTTGAATCTCAGGCAAGAGGGTCATACTGACACTGAGCGAAAAGATGACAGAGTCGTATAACTAGTGATGCCTACTGTCAGTATTGCGCTTTCAGTATTACTGATCATTATTCTTCAGTGTACATGATAACAAGACTCGATAAGGAGGACTGAGTATGCAAAGCCAACATTTGCAGAGCGAATATTGTGCGTTTAGGGCGCGAAGTAGTCTTCCAGCATACCTTTTCGGACAGCTTAACGTTTTGCTTTTCGAGCCACTCCAAAAACGCCAGCAACTTCGCATCGTTGGCTGCGAAATTTTCCTTTTCAGCGACAATATCATCCAATTTCGCACGTTTGGCTTCGGCTGCCATTTTCGAATTCTAGAGAAAACGGAAAACCATGTGACCGACTAACTGCGCCGGAATGTCCCTAATGCTTCGCATTTTGTTCATTCACCTGCCAGGCATTGCAATTCATGTAAAGGTCAAAATTCGGTTCAAACAAACAATTGGCAGCTTGATACCTTAGCAATTCTAGCACTAAAGTCGCGAATTTGCGAAGTGGACGTATGTATTTTCGTAAACGGGACACATGTGACACAATGCGGTAGGCTCGCAAGTGCGTTGACTTCGTTCTCTGTCTGCACTGACATCCGCTCAATTTAAGAGGAGGGTTTCAAATTGAGCCAATGGTAACGTTTGTGCTCGATTACGTCACGCAGGAAAAAATATACATCAACAAGCGGCACATTCAAATAGCAAGCAGGCGAGTTCATGGCGTTCAGAAGCGGTTTTCTTTTTTTTTTCGGAAACTTAATTCTGAAACTCGTCTTAATTCCTTGAATTTTTCCTTCATTGTGTTTTTGCATGTTCAGGACCGAATGGATGATAAGCATGGAATTATGGAACGACTTGGAAAATGGAATAATAGAACGCGCGTGGCAAAATCGAACATGGACTGAAAGTTTTTTATTGGAACGTCCATACGCGAAAAAGTCCATTCCATTCATCCGTTGTATTCGTTTTTCACAAATTCTCATGCACCAGGGATGTGAGAACCCTGCATTTTCCGCAAATGTGTTTTTAGAATATTGTAAGGATATATCTGCGGGCGCCCACGGTAGGGTATTTTAAATCTCGACTAAAAATTTTATTAATGCGGTATTGGATTTGAGTAAAGCTGTATTAAAAAATTGAAAGAAATATTAATGATAATGTGTTCGCCATAGGCGACATTTTTTGGAAATTTAAACTATAATTTCTGTTTTCATATCAATAATTGAAGAAGTGTCCAGGCAATTTTGTTTTTGCAAAACGCAGGTAGAAATAACGTGGGGCAAGTATTCGCTCATATACAGTACATGTACACTTCATACAACGGTTAAGGTGAAGACGGATAGCCCGGGGCAGGGAAAAGTTAGATTCTCACAGTAAGAAATTTTCCTTTATACTATGTTTTTTAAAACACGCAAAAGAATGAAAAAGTATCTTCCCAGTTATTCAGCAGTACGTACTTTAGTATCAGATTGATAGAAATATTGTCTATATTTGCAGATAAGTTTTTTATTC
>JAQGAF010004062.1:0-15427 GCA_034687865.1 Kryphioiulus occultus
CTGAAGTCATTGAAGTACCACTGAAGTCATTGAAGTACCACTGAAGTCATTGAAGTACCACTGAAGTCATTGAAGTATTACAGAAGTCATAAACGTATGTGGTGAATTCACTGAATTCTGAGGTGATCGAAGTCATTCGAGACTTGGTTCGAAGTCCTGGAAATCCAAGCGAGTTCAACATCGTTGACAGATTGCGGATTTCAGGATTTTGCCGGACTTCAAGGACTACAGTTTGACAGTTGGAATTCAATGAGATTTCAAAGACTTCAATGGGATCGCATTGCGACTTCAATAGAAATTCAAGAAATTCTTTATTTCACAGAAGTCAGGAAGTCCTTGAACGCATTGACGTATCATTTGAAAGTCAGGAAATCCCTCCACCAAGATGATGACATAGTACTTGAACGTTCCGAACAACTTTGAACAAAGTAGCTCATAAGAAATTGTGTACTTGAACTTCAGGGATTTTGGTGGACTTCAATGACTTCACATAAATTGGGAATGTAATAGTACTGGAAAGACTTCCTGACTTTTGCGGTCGTTACCGGTTTCACAGAAGTCAGAAAGTTCTGGACTTCAGATTTACGCCTACTAAAGTAAATTGACTTCGCCTGGGCCCCCTTTAGTCATTGAAGTTTGAGAAGTCAGGCTGAAGTTCTTGAAGTCCAGCAAAATCCCTGAAGCGTAGACTAACACTTGACTATGGACTTCATGGATTGCCAGATTTTAGTGACTTAGACCTATATGTACATAATAATAATGTCAAACTAGCATCTGGACCAAAACCCGTCATTTGTCACCCAGTTTCGCAAAAAAAATTATTGAAAAACGGCTTTTGTGTTCTAACATACATTATTTTTGATATAATGTAATTTTGATCGAAAATGTGCTCAAATCAATAGTTTTCCAGTCAATGATGACATCATCACTTGGGAATTATGCACTTGGGTGGGGTGAGTTCAAATTGCTGACGAATGTCGAAAGATAATACATGAACGTCCTCTTACAATGCACACTTTCAGATCATAATTACTACAATAGTGTCTCACTGCCACGCGTTTAACACTGATTTACGGGCAAATTTGAAGTTTAAGTTGGTTTTCCGGGAGGGAAGAATGAATTCCATAACACTGCTAATGACCAAAAAACTGGACCAACTCTGGTAAACGCCCATGGTAGGTGCATAAATCTCACACCACAAGCACAAAAACAGCTGACTGCACACAACTGTCTTCAAAATTTCTTATTAACTTTATTTATATGCTAGTATCTCGTAAGATACATTATATTTTGTGATAGTTTCATGCGGTCAGAAACCATTTCGTATACGCACTTTGGCGATTTTTTTCTGGAAAAGTACGAGAGAATGCAATTAGGAAGTCAGTTTTGCAAAAAAAAAAAAAAAAAAAACCACCTTCCGGAACAGGGTGAGTGTAGGAACAATTTTTTTTCGAATGTCAGAGAAATTAAAGATTGCCAGCAAGTGGTCAAAAACACTTTCTGGTAAGCTGTTTTCAGGAATTAAAATTTAGGTCACCTAGGGGTCATTAGCACCGTTAGCCCTTCCTATCTTCGTCTGGTCCACTAATTAATGAGTGATGTAATTGCACTTTCTATTGCATTTTTATTGAGATTTCATGGCATCCATTTAACACGAGCCATTTAACATGAGGAAGTAATTTTGCTTATCAGGCAGCTGGGGCCTGAGAGAATAACTTTTACATTATTTATGATTTTTTATGTTGTCTAATTCTTATCGCGAATCCATCAATTGCCTCAATGTGTATTTTAAAGTTATCAATTTTTTTCCAAGACAATTTTTTACTTACTGAAGGCAGAAAGCTGGAGTAAATGACTCCAAAACCTCATATTAAGCTTTACGAATTTCGAAATCAATTGCAATAAAATTAGCTTTATTCGCAATAAATGCTTTTGAAAATTACCGAAAACCAGTTCTGAGTGAAAACCTGGTCATCTGATGAATCATGTATGATTTTAGGACAAACCAAATCTGGGTATGAAATGTGGTACATCTACCTGTGCTGAAAACTTAGCTAAATATTCCTTTCTGCAATTTTTCCAGAATTCTGGGATGGACAATCTTGTTGACAGATTCATTGTTTTATACACTTTCATGATTGGGAAAACGCATCGCTATTTGACAGGGTGACCACACTTGTACATTTTTTTTATTTCGTAATATTGCCCTAATTTCCAGAACATGTTATCTTTAATTTTCCTGCTCTGTTTTCATTGCATCTGCATTGCAATACAAAATAACCCTCAACATTTTAACAAGTTTATTACTAACTTTTATAACCATCCAACTGCATGGCTTTCATAATCACTAAATCAATCCATCACTCATTCATGTATAAATATACACCTGGAATGAAAAGTACAGCAAACCCATTTCTAATTCCATGATTTTACCTGACATTCTCTGTTTTCCAGGTAGGGTGGTCACCATGGCCATTTAAAATTCCCCGATTTTCCCTGAAAAGTGTCTTTATTTCATTTCTGGGACAATTCCCTACTTTCCCACCTAGATATCAGCACCCTGACATTTCCCTGATTTACAGCTATTGCGTGTGGTCGCACTGGCTATTTAAAATTCCCTGATTTTCCATGAGAATTGCCTTTATTTCATGTCTATTACAATTCCCTAATTTCTCACCTAGATTTTAGTTCCTTGGCATTTCCCTGATTTACAGTTATTGTGAGTGGTCACACTGGCTATTTAATATCCCCTGAATTTCACTTACAACTGTATTCTTAATTCATTTCTGACAAAATTCCCTGAGTTCTAATCTTAGATTTTAATTCCCTAATATTTCCACCAGTGTAGCTTTTATTTCCCTGACATTTCACTGATTTCCCTGCTCTCCTTGTGATATGGCCACCCTAGCCATTTAAAAATTCCTGAAAACTGTTTTTATATCGTTTCCAATCTAGTTAATAGGTAATTCCCTGAGTTCTCCCCTTATATTTTAATCTCCTGATTTCTCCACTAATCCAGATATTAATTCCCTGACATTTCACTCATTTCCCTGCTTTCCAGGTAGCAATGTCATCCTGGCCATTTAAACTTCCGTGAAAACAATCTTTTATTTCATTCCTAAGTAATTCCAAGATTTCTCCCCATAGATTTTAATTCCCTGTTTTCCACTTAGTGTGGTCACCCTGGACGAAGAAGTGTTGTTTAGCTTAAAGCAATAATTCATCTATCTACTTAGCCTAGACATGCATACATTTGCTTGAAAAAAATCGTGTTTTTTTCCATTTTCACCTCAGGTTAATCCATCCCAACTGAAGTCGTCCTGTTAAACTCAAGAACTTCATGTTAAAATAAAAAGGCTCAGCTGGAGGGATAAATTATTGCTGTAAACTAAAAAAAAACTTTACTTCGTGTCGTGCTGGTTGCTTGCAATCCTGATGAACTAGTTAGGATTTATTTATGTGCCGAAATGCAAAAGCTCTATTTCCGGATCCAATGTGTTTTTACCAGTAGTTTTCCAATCGATATCTTGCACAGCCTCAAAGTAGAATAATAAAAACGATTTTCATGCTAGCACGCAATCCCAGGAAATACAAAGCTCAGAATTTCAAGGGTAAGAAGACGATTTTGTGCAGAAAACCCAAATTATACATGGAAACGCACTGTCATCCTTGTCATCGTATAGGAGTGGCAGCAAAATAGTTTTATTGATAAAAGCCACTCTTAAACTTGAACCAAAGGAACATTTTCCCATACTAAAATCATCAAAAGAAAATATCATGCCAGGTGTCTTAAAACACAGCTACTCAGACACATTTTTAAAGAAAAACAAGTCATTGCGGTAATTTTGTATCATGATTTTTTGTAGAAAAAAGCGATTTCAGTCTTATTTGCATACATGTATATGACTAAATTAGAGCAGACTATACATGTTTAAACAAGCTTGCTTGAACACATATGCAAATAGCAAGCAGACACATTTAGGAAAGTGCAAAGTCTGAATAGTGTTTAACAAGCTAATCAACTGCTGTTTAATCACTCGTGTGACAAGTGAAAATTGTCTCAAACATAACCAGTAGCCTGGCTGCAAAACCGGCAGTAAATTGGTGGTCAAAGCAGACAGATATGCAAGCAATCTGAAATATATAGTGTATAGTTCCATTTTCGCCAGTGCCATGTGTTCAATCAGGCCTTCTCGCCCAAATACATACATTGACTGGCAAATGCATTTACCGTATTCAATGATTTAAATCAAATAACCTAGTTCCTTCATTAAAAAGTTTTTGTTTTCGATTTAATAAAGTTGAATAAACTTAGGTTCCCTGCTGCTTCCTATTTCGAAAAAAAACTATTTGAAATTGACCGAACAAAAACTTATTGATCCCAATGAAATGATCAGGATTTCACATTATCAACTTCCCAGACCTAATCCTGATTTTTTCTGGTTTTCAAAAGAAATTTCCGCTGACCATTAAAAATGGAATGCTGCATGTTAGCATTGCAAATTAAATGAACAAGTATGTATAACCAGGAGATGGAACAAATTTTCATAAGGAAACAGCAAATGTAGATAATAATTTTTAAATTGAAAATATTATTAACGTGTTTCACATAATTGCTTTGCATCTCAATTTTTAGTTAACCAACGCAACGGCGATGTAAAACGCAGGCCGATCCAGGTCTGGGTTTAACACTGCACTTTACTCAGCAAATTCATGATTGGCATAACTGCCCCTGCTATCACAAAAACTAATTGCAATCTGATTTCAAGAACTGACTGTACATGTACACGTGGCGTAAACTGTTGACATTTGTCATAACCAGAACTAGCAGACGTTACAAAACCTGGGCTGGGCAAAATCTAAACAAAATACTCATTTGTATCCAAAAGGGTTCATTTGCAACCAAATCGTATGCACAAAAATGCATCAACCATGACCGATTTGTATATAGAATGGGTCGTCAATATTCACTTTGGTATCCGACTGTATCCATTATTCACGAGCCATCTCACTAATGATAGAAACTTCACGTTGCCTAACTGTTCAAACTTTTTGGAATTGACTCATGACTTGTTTTGAACATTACCAACATCATGTGAAATTTGATTACTCATGTAGAAAGGCTATAAGTTGCTTTAGAGATGGAGTAAGAAATCCGTAGGCCAGTCACTATAATAATCAAAATTTTAATCTGATATGTTCTTACGTGGTGCTACGAGATGATTGTGTCTAGCTACTATTTTGGAAAAATGTTGTGGCCTGTAAGGTGTCCATAACACAAAATATCATTTGTATCCACTTAGCCCCAAAATAGCTACATGTATTTAATATCCATTTGTATCCAGCATATCAAAATGTATCCAATTTACCCATTTGTATCCACTCTCTCAGCCCTGCAAAACTGATATTGGCCTATAAACTACCATAACGTACATAATACGCTTGAGTGCAAAAAAATCGACTCACCTGCAAGAATCGAGTAAAAATGTGTTTTTCTCAGAAATCAAATGTGGGATTTAAAATCAGAAAAAAATGTGTTTTGTAGATAATTTATTCCTCATTATAACTCGTCTAGTGTGAAAAGGATTTCTGCTGAGTTTCTCTGGAGAATAGTGTACAACTTGTGCGCCTACTTCTGGTGTAGTGGTCATTTTATCGAGAAACCATTAATTAACAATATGCCTAAATGTGGGTTCATTAAACTCTGATAATCAAATTGCATTCAGAAACACTTTTATAGCCACAGGGGTACAATAATGCATATGTCATAAATAATGCGAAATTGTCTACAAAACACATTTTTCCTATTTTAAATCGGACATTTGGTTTTTGAGAAAAACATTTTACTCGAATCATGCAGGTGAGTGACGAGTCGATTTTTTGTGCTCAAGTGTAGATAATAGACTACCATAGCACAGCAGGTCGATGGGAAACCAATCCGCAATATACAGGGTGTCCAAAGAACCTCATTTGGCCCAATCCTTGATCGGTTGATAATGCCACTTTGGTCTGTGTGGACCCCTCACCATGAGTTCACTGTCTGTCATATTCCGTATGTCCTCACACCTCATCAGCAATTTAATATATAATTCCATTTCCATTGCAGAGCACAGCCCGAGCCACCATGGAGAACATCTCGCAGTCATGCTACATGGACATCATGTCGACCAACTACTCCCGCTACCTCTTCAGCGTTGAAAAGTCCTTCGATTACTGGTGGGCCTTCTACTGGTTGGTGGACAACTGGCGGATGTCGCTCTACTTTATCACCTTCTACCTGTTGGCCATCTTCTCTGGCCACCACTTCATGAAGTCCAGGCCACCGTACCAGCTACGCGGTCCTCTGTTCATCTGGAACGCCAGCCTGGCCATCTTCAGCATCATATCCTCCAGCCGATTGATCTCTGAAATCGTGTACATGGTGCAGGAGACCGGCTTCCACAGCACCATCTGCAGTGCTGGCACTGTGCAGCACAAGCACGCCATCTCCATATGGATCTGGTTGATTGTCCACTCCAAGGTGGTGGAGCTTGGTGACACTGCCTTCATCATCCTCCGAAAGACACCGCTCATCTTCCTGCACTGGTACCACCACGTGTCCGTGCTCATCTTCACGTGGTCCAGCGCTGCCTACCCATCAGCCATCCAGTTGTACTTCGCGACAGTCAATGCCTTTGTCCACTCCATCATGTACTCCTACTACGCCCTCAAGGTGCTCCGGGTGCCGGTGCCCCGTACGGTCAGCATGGCCATAACCTCCGTCCAGCTGCTTCAGATGATAGTTGGCGTCTACGTCACCATCTACGCCCATTGGGCCAAGACGAAAGACGAGACGTGTTGCGTGTTCAACAAGGCGATCACCATCGCCACCTCTGTCTATGTGTCCTACTTCGTGCTGTTCTTGAACTTCTTCATCAAGTCTTACATCACCAAGAAGCCGATGCTCGATGGTATGGGTGTCACCAAGAAGCTCCGGTAATGGCCCTACCCCTGGCAGGGCCAACCCCGTTTCAAAACACAGCGACATCTATGATCAGTTCAGCGAAACATGATACAAGACACCAAAGGGGCACGGGACATGGGCGTAGGAACGCAGAGTTGAACCGAAGCAACTCTCTGGGGCACAAAACAGCATGGCCCTCTTAGGCCTGGACTGGAAATACATTTAGGTCCTGGAAAAACATCATGCCGGCCCACCGGGAGACTTCCGGTACATTGTATCTCACCGGCTTTCTTTAGGGAAGAGACAAATTTGAGGTTCTACCAGCTCCCCTCCATCAAGCCAGCTAGGCCCAAACCCTTACAAAAATTAACAGGTATTTTTAAAATTGCAAGTGGTAGGTTTCCATATTTTGTATTTTTTAGGT
Source organism: Kryphioiulus occultus (assembly GCA_034687865.1). Taxonomy (NCBI): domain Eukaryota; kingdom Metazoa; phylum Arthropoda; class Diplopoda; order Julida; family Julidae; genus Kryphioiulus; species Kryphioiulus occultus. The sequence continues at coordinate 7,368 of JAQGAF010004062.1, forward strand.
ATCCGAAACGTATTTCAACAGGTAGCAAATTAGTCTGTTTGAATGCAAAATATACTCTCATAGGTTTCACAGTGATACCTTACAGTGCACCGTGAAACCTCTCTATGTGGGACACATATGGTGCATTCTGACAGTGTCCCAGTTAACGAGGTGCCCCAGTTAGAGAGTTTAACAAGTTTCTGGCAAACATATGATTGTACAGTATACACTTCATAACATTAGTTTCAATTTGTCTGACAACAGAATTTTGTAACTGAGTGTATCTTTCCAAGAGGGTGGGAAATGCATGTCGACTACAGAAAAAGGAATTTAGTCAGCTATAGTTAGCATGGGAAAAATTAACACAAAAGTCAAATGATAGTGTCCCCTTTTATCAGCATTGCACTCACATGCTTTTCTTATCACTGCTAGCATGGGCGGCAATATACATATAGGGGCCAACGGACGCAAGGCCCGTCTTAGGGGCCAGCATCCACCCCCTGGGTGATGGAGGTCTAAGCCTCAAGTCAGCCCCATACCCTTTGGAGAACCCACATATGGGTGCCCCAATGGTTTGCCAATTTGGCAAAAAATCGCCCCACTAAAGAGGATTTTCCTCGTTGGCGGTACACAAGGCACTATTCAACTTTTGACTTACGGGGTGGTACACTTAAAGGGGTTAACCCTTATGTAAACTCTAAGGCACACGTTCAGTGCAAAGAACAACTGTTCCACATGATGGGGTGGCACACTTATAAAGGTGTCCCACAAGAGGAGTTTCACTGTACAACATATTGTAAACTTATGAAATACATTGGATAAAGGAAACCTCTCAACAACCAGTAATGAAACCTTAAAGCAACCAACATAGGTCTCTTTTGCAAGGTTGTAAATTGTGTATATCAATCATACACAATAAAAATACATTGAAACCTTCATGTACCGGATACTAGAAATTAACTAAAATTATACTTAAAATGTATGCCAGGGTAGGCCTCGTTTCTTCAGGGCCTTTAGTAATACATGTATAAGTATAATAAACAATTTATTCTAGTGAAAGGAGAATGAATTTGAGGATTGCACTCACAATCACAGATAGGCCCTGCCCAGTCATACACTCAGTTTTAATAAACCTTGTTACTCTGAAACATTAAGGCCCTATGTTTAAGGCTTGTTTTTCTTGGTGGACATGAGAGCAACATCTTACACATCGATTATTTTTGGAATCAACACAGAGAGAACCACGGAAGGGATATTGCTACAGTCTTCATCATGGTAGATGGAAGGCTGCGATATACGTGCAACAGACGGTGGACTTACGCCCATGTGACCTAACATTTCCTTATCATCAGAAAAACTATTTCCAAAATATCGCCATTTCCGGTATGCGGTTGACGGTTTATCAATGCCCTTCTTGGAGTTTGATTCGCTAGAACGAACCATGATGGCAACTATTTGGAGGCAACAAAACAAGGAAGCTTCCATCCAGAACATTCTTCGGAGTATAAATGGATGAATGATCTTTGAAATATAATGGCTAATTGGATCACTGCCTAATGATGTTCTAACACGTTATTAATCATGATGAATTTATTAATACCAATTGGAAATCATGAGCGCATTGCGTGAGGGTTTCAACAACTCTTGGCTGAATGGATCTCACTAACAAATCTATTTTTGATATTCGTCTTTTCGTGAATAACTCATGCCAACTGATATTCATTAAACCATAAAACCACCCTGTGCATCCAAGAATGTATATAATTGTCGACATTGTCAACGATGTTAATTTGCGGTTATACAGATATGAAGACCGGCGTATGTCTGACATCAGAAACTCACTAACATTTCTGACTACACTTTTTTATAATTAATCAAAAGTATGTATTTAATGTAATGATCGAAGGAATATTCTATTTGTACGAGGAATATGTTATGTCAAAATGGCACCGGGTATCACCGCTATGTAGTGGTGAGGTAGGTTGTCAAAAATACTGTCGTAATACAAATTGTAGTAATATCCCACAAATTGTATAATTTCAAATTCTCATTCAGTGACAATACGTGAATGATGTTCAACTTCACTGTCAAAATTTTGAAAGTGTACATACAGCTATTGTAAATGAACTTGGGCAGCATGATGGTATGAGTGTATCACGGCATTATAATAAAGTGATGCTTATGTATTGATGTACATTTTCATTGCCAGTTTCGTGTCGTTGTATTTGGATATATACAATTTTATAATGCTTAGAAGGCCACAACTAGCAGTTTGTCGAGTCTTCAACAATCATTTTGTTGCACAAAAGATGTCTGAGGAAGAAGACAGATGCAGTAACGATAATGTTCATGGATCAATACAACAAACATCTATCTTCAGATGTTTTCATCAAAAATTCCAATGTATGTCGAGAATGGACATGTTGACACGTGTCAGTTTGCCTCAGCATAGGGATAAAAGTTGAAAATACAAACGCTAGAATGAATGTTTTTAGAAAACAGGTTAAGTAATGGCGTTTTTCAGTGCTTAATAGCAATTTTTAAGTTAAGACTGAGTTACATTGCAAAGGTCGATCTAGCAGATATGAAGTCATCGTATTTCTGCATCGCCGCCATGTTTGATTCTAGCGGGTAAAGCGCCACCTGTTGGCACTCTCAATCAACCAAATGCATGAAATAAAAACTAGTTCTAATGGTTTACTAAATTTGCTCTTAACTCTTAACAATCTCTTGAATTAATGTTTGTAATGAGCAAAAGACTACCGGTATACTCCAGCAACAAAGATGACAGTCACAGCATTGATGTAATTCGGCATACTTTTCGGACGTTAGGGACTTCAGCGGTGTCATTGAGGCAGATGGCACTTATAACTGACATTGGTTGCAAAGTAGTCACAAACTTATTTCAATTACTGCCAATGTTCTCTTCATCACAAAAATGGCTCCTAACGGTTTTTCTGTTGCCGTTCCAGATCCTTGACCATGGACAACATCTCCCATTCGTGCTACCTGGACATCCGCTCCTCCAACTATTCCAGGTCACTGTTGGGGGTGGAGGAGTCGTTCGACTACTGGTGGGCTTACTACTGGATGGTGGACAACTGGAAGATCTCGCTGAACTTCATCGGCATCTACCTGGTGGCCATCTTCGGCGGTCAGCACCTAATGCGGCATCGCAAGCCGTTTAAGTTGCGTTGGCCACTCTTCCTCTGGAACCTCGCCTTGGCCCTCTTCAGCATAGTTGCCTCCATGAGGCTCATCCCAGAAATCGTGTATGTGTTGCGGGAGACCGGCTTCTACAGCACGGTGTGCAGTGCTGGTTCCGTACAGCACAAGCAAGCAGTCGCAATCTGGATATGGTTGTTCGCCCATTCCAAGGTCGTGGAGCTGGGCGACACTGTCTTCATCGTCCTCCGGAAGACACCGCTCATCTTCCTGCACTGGTACCACCACTTGTCAGTTCTGGTGTTCACTTGGTCCAGTGCCGCATACCCTTCGGCAATCCAGCTGTACTTCGCAGCGGTCAATGTCTTCGTGCACTCCTTCATGTACTCCTACTACGCCCTCAAGGTGCTAGGGGTGAGGGTGCCAAAGGTGGTCAGCATGGCCATCACCTCTCTGCAGCTGCTGCAGATGCTCGTCGGTGTCGCTGTCACCATGTACGCTAACTGGGCACGGCCAAGGGACGAGGAATGCTGTGTGTTCTACAGGGCCATCAACATCGCTACTTCCGTCTACCTGTCCTATTTCGTGCTGTTTGCCAATTTTTTCGTCAGGTCCTACGTCACCAAAAAGCCCTTGTTCGACGTCATTGGGGTCTTGAAGAAGCTGCAGTAGCACTTACAGTAGGCCTTTGTTTCGTTGCGAGGGTTCACACGGTGCATTCCTTACAAAGAATTTAAAGTATTTTAAAGTTGCTAGTAAGCCCTAGGTAGGCTTGCATTTTTGTAGTTTTTTGGTATCAGAAACGTGTTTTAACAGGTATCAATTAAGTCTGATCTGCTGCAATATACGTTTCAGATGGATCCCACACAAAAAATTGAAAGGTATTTTTAAAGGTGCTAGGGTTCCATTTTTTGTATTTATTTGGTACCAGAAACGTGTCTCAACATGTATCAAATATGTTTATTCGGGTGCAAAAAATACCTATCATAGGTTTCAGATGGATATCTTACGGTGTACAATATTTTAGAAATTTATTGGCAGCCTTTGAAATACATTGGACATAAAGAAAACCTTTCAACAACCAATAACGAAACCTGAAGGAAACCATCATAGGTTTTTTTACAAGGTTGTAAATTGTGTATATCAATAATACACCATAAATTTTCCTTGATATCTACTGGATACTAGAAATTACCTAAAATTAGGCTGTACCTACAAATGTTGTAAGGGATACGTTTCAGGGTACAACATTTTGGAAACATATGAAATACAATGGATATAAAGGAAACCTTTCAACAATCAATAATGAAACCTTAAATAAACCATCATAGATTTCTTTTACAAAGTTGTAAATTGTGTATAGCACTAAAACACTATGAAAATACCTTAACACCTACGGGATACTAGAAATTAACTAAAATTATACCTACAATTTTTGTAAGGGATCATTACTGCTAAAATATAGGTTGAAACCAAGCCGAAAATGTGTTCCATTCTTCAATTATTATAACTAGATTAGGCCTACCAACAGTCCCTATAGGGATCGTTCAAGTATTTTCACCCCCTTCCTCCACCTTAAGTGATAAAATCGTCATCTACCAAAAAGTTCAAATCGAACGAAATTACTAGAAAACGTAGAAAAAATGGGTGGATTTGGTCCCTGCTGAACGGTACATTTAAAAGAAAAACCGCTGTGGATGATATTTTGCAAATCTGACAAATGATGACAAAAATAAAAAATGATGGACTTTAATCCAAAATTGTATCAAAGCTAATCAGTCAGCAATTGATTCACTCCCCAATCACTAGTTTACCAAAAGTTAACTCTGGACCACTTTCCCAGAAGCTACTTTCAACAATAATAAGTTAATACATTCTCAAACCTAACTTTAAAACGTTATAAAACTTTGTGGCAGAAAATAATATGCAATTATTATTAATGTATTTTCATAGTTTTGAAAATGTTTTCGATTTAAAATGGTAGTCATTTGCGGATGCGCACACAATTAGCCAAATTTAATTTCAACTCAAAACGTGATCATTTACACCATTGGTTGTATAGCGGGCAGATAGCACAAGTAAGTACATTCATTAATATGTGAAAAATGTTGAAATCGTCAGTTTACAACTGAGACTTCTGATTGAATGTCCTGATTCATTCAGTGGTAAATTCCAGAAAGAGCAAGTCGATGGCAAAATAACGGCAAACAAAGGAAAACCTGGAGCTCCGGAACTCTGCCAGCAGCCATCTTGGAACATTGAGACTAACCACCAATGAAGAAAAGCAATGACAACATCTTGCTGCTGACCACCGTTCTGTGACTGTGTCACGCCATCGAGCGCATAATTGACAAGCCCAAAACATTTCATCAAAAAGATTTTTCTTTAAATTTAATACAATTTACCGCTTGATGTCTGTTGTTCCCCTTTAACAATAACATGGGATAATTCGAGATTTGCTATCAAATTCTTGTTATTATCCTCGCCAAATAATCTTACTGTCATGCAAATAATTGGTACTTTCAATCACAAATTATGAACTACAACATAACCATATTAAAATAAAACGTTATTTACCTCCTCACTTTCCATGAACAGGTTTTCAAAATTTCAGCCGGTCAGTTGCGAGGCACTGATTTGCATTAAACGGAGTTATTGGAAGACTTCTACTACAAATGAAGTCTATAATGAGCATCATGGGCAATATAATTATACCAAAATTGCCAACCTATGCGTTTTTGCAGAATATTCGAAATAAGGCTAGCAAGTTTTCAACCACAAACTTGTAAGATTTGTTGGTGGCTTTTATAAAATTATGAAAAAAATATTTATTATACAGAATATTATTTGTAATAAACAATGCATGCCCAGCATATGCAAAGCTGATTCTTGCTGTAAATGCATAATTTTCGCAATTACAGAATAATTTTCCAATCAACTTAGGATGGCCAATAATTAAGTTATTAAAATATTCCAAATAAGGCTAGCAAGTTTTCAACCACCAACTAGTAAGATTAGTTGGTGGCTTCTACAAAATTATGAAAAAAATATTTATTATATAGAATATTATTTCCCAACAAACAATGCATGTCCAGCATATGCAAAGCTGATTCTTGATGTATATGCATAGTTTTAATACAAATAATTACTGTGCCTTTCCCGCAATTACAGAATAATTTTCCGATAAACTTAGGATGGGCAATAATTAAGTTATTAGCATAATTATTGTGCTTTCAGCTCGAACTGCACGAATCTTTCGAAACCAACCATCTTTGATTTAAAGTGTAGAAGTAGGATCCTTGAAATAAAAACAGGGTATTTGACCCACAAAAGCTGATCAACAATCCAAACAGGTAAAGTCGAAAAGCACTGTTTTCGTTCATCAAAACGGTGAAACATCTTGGATTTAGTACAGGAGTCAAATCTGAACATGTAATAAAGCAAGTTGGGTCAGTGAGGTCAGCACAAGAATTTGAATTTATATTCGAAATGTTAATGTGGTCGACCTATTTGATCCTCACAACACCACGATTTCAGTGAAAACAAGCTACGCAATACTGAAATCCTTAACACAGTTTTCGCCATAAGCACTACTTATAGCCAGACTCAACATAAGCGTGCTCCAAGGAATAGAAATGAGGTAAAGCTTCATTTTAACTTATTAAAAACGTTTTCAGGAAAATACAAATATTTATGGTAGTTTTTTCCTCAATTATTAATATTACTAAAATAATAATCTATAAAATTACTTTCATTCATATACATGTATTTTCAAAACAAGTTGTTTAAAACGACCTTATAAAAATTAAATCAGGAATGATCTATTTTTGTGCAGAACTGGATCAGAAATGATGGATTTTAAACCAGTCTAACAATGAACTCATCACCTGACCAACCCCTTCTCACTTCCAACATCATTCGTCTGCATGATGATATAATACTAGAACGTTCTTTATAATGTTTATTTTCAATAAACTTTACAGAATGATCACCTTTAACCAACGACCTTTAGCCAACTGGAGCAGTGTTCGTTCTAGACAGGTTTCACTGTACGTTTTCTTTTAGAAGAAAATCAAAGGTGGAAAAGCTCAATGAGGTTGTGTTCTACCATGCAGAGCTTTACAGACACGTGACAACCTAATAACATGCCTCAGTTTCTGAAATATAAAGTAGGCCTACCTTGAAATACTGCCAAGATTTTCCCACCATTTTTACGAAATTGCATTTCATTTATAGGCCTACATATTTTTTTTGCAAATTAGGCTAGCTTTCCCATCCTGTGATAATTTGATTTGAATTTAAGCGTAGAAAAACTTAATTTGTAGTAGTCGCTTAGTTGTTTTGAAAATGATCTGAATTTCATTAAAGATCCTTTATTCATACATGGGATATCATTCGGTTGACTTTTCAAAGAAAAAGTTAGCATTTCAGAGGGTGTCACCCGGAATTGGTATTGCAGATTCCATGACTTCTTCGTGACTTTAAAAAATGTTCCACGCCTATTGGAATATGGGGTCGTACAAGTATTATGCATTGACTAAATAGCGATTTTCAGAAACCTTATCTAAAAAAAATTTTATGAATCAGTGAAAAGCCAAAAATTCCATGACCATGTTGGATATGTCATGATTTTACCATGACCCTTATGTAAATTTCATGACTTCTATGACAGGTAGACATTCAGCACTAGCTGACTGTTGCACTCTCATAATGGGATATGTCATGCAATACAAATATACGCAAAAAGTTCAATTAATCTTGGGTAAATAACTAATGGTCTGAGATGCATCAGGCAATTAAACTGTATGACGTCCATACGGTAACTTGCACGCATTAGGGGAAGTTTTCATGTTTACTATACTCACACTTTGCTAAGTCAATGTTTCTTATTTATTTTTATTTATTGAAATCATATT
>JAQGAF010004063.1:0-15426 GCA_034687865.1 Kryphioiulus occultus
CCGTTTTTAAAATACCCCCCCCCCCCCCCCCCGATGTCCTTTATGGATGGCCCCTTATGCGAAATTATTTATCTTGAGTGACATAGCATCTGCCCCAATCCGATTATTAAAATACAACATTGGATGTACAGGTGGTTTATTGAAACCGTCACCTTGTGCTCCAGCTAGCCTGGGCTAATAATGTATATCCAAACGAGATACTTCAAATATTTTATGAACCCTGCACCATCGTTAAACCGGTCGATTAAGGGTTTCTGCCACAACTGCCAGGTACAAAATGGCTTCAAGTCGCTCGTGATTTATGATCAAGGCACGCTCAATAATGGGACGGGATGCGCCAGTGTCATCAGAACTACTTCATGCAACACTAGCTGCATTCCTAATTGAATGGATGTCTGATTCGGTTATAAGTCTTATAAAGAATGGGTGCGATCATTCGGCTCGACTCCCAGCCTAGTTTTCCTAAATGTTTTAAGCACGTTAACCGTCAATGAGTGTCGTTTTCCATTAAGCCAGAAGATCGAGAGAGTCGCCTCGAATGAAAATCAAATTTTATCAGGGCTTCTTAAAAAGTAGTTGCAGTTCTGCAGGCGAATTTGGTGCAAACGTGAATTCAACGACCAGCAATCGCGCTCTGAGCTCAGGAGTCAGTACGCGTCAGCTCATTCCTGGGTGATCGAGTAGAAACAGAAAATTAGCGTACTAATCACGTATTACTACGAACTATTTAAGACAATTAGGCTGAGATAGCACGTTTTCGGGATTTCGACAGCAGATAAGTCCTCCTTTAGCAGCAGGTCAATGTCTGCCCATTATGTCATGGGGACAACTCAAGGGTAAATCAGGCATGTGGCCAGATGGAACACAAATTTTCCATACATCCAGGTAGGCCTACACTGTATCTGATATTGTCACATTTTGCAACTAATATTTCTGAAATTTCTTCGCATTTTCAAGAGTTATAGCAGCGGTTCTCAAACTACATGGACCGCAACCCACGTACAATGATGCAATACATTAATTTCATGATGACAAAAGCAGTTGTTTTATGGCAGGAAAATTGGTTTGATTACTGCTTTTTACAACACTGACAATTACACCAATAGGCATCTGACCAGCTGATGTAAAATTTTTCACATCCAAGTATGTGATATTTTATCACATTTTTCACAAACAATAATCTTGGTTTTTAAATTTTTTACGTGCAAATATCTGATTGACACACCTTTCACCCAATATTTCCGAAAAAATAGCTATTTCAGAACTATAACAGCGATTCTCAAACTATGGACCAAGAGCCACATATAATATTGAGAACGCCATATGCAATTTTTTTACAAAAACTGAACCTAAATGGTGGATTTCAGCTTGCTTTCCTACAAAAAAATGTATGAATGCAAATATTCACACCTAAGAGAACGACGTAGGCAAATAAAAAAAAAAACTTATTCAAATAATCAAATTTGAGTACGTTTTTGAAATCAAGGACCTGAATGGAGGGGAATTTTGCTCAGTTTTAGGCTGGATTTCTTGTGAAATCAATTTCCAATGCATTTTTCGCATAGCCAAAGTTGTCATTTTTTTTTTTAATTTTTCACTTTTTCACTAACCACAACCCTGTCATTATGTCATGGGAACAACTCAAGGGTACAAAATCAGACAACTTCACGAGTTTTATTCCAAGCCCCTGCTGGCGGTCAGAAACGGTGGTCAAGATAACTCCTTCATCCTAATAAGATAAGACGTTTGAATCACACTAGTGGATGTCTGAAGGGCATGTGCGCATTAATGTAAGCCATACGAATTAATATCGAGCACGCCTGACGTGCAAGTAGAGAAGAAATAATTACTTCTTGGGAAATGTTAATGACTAAGAAACTCAGCTACACGACAGGTAGTCAGTTTGCCGTCAGTTTAAATCTCGTAAAGCAAGACTTCCTGCCATTGGTGGGCGATTAAAGGAAAGCTCATGCAAAATTACTTGACGAGTTGCGCCTTTATGTCTTCGATGATCTCTTAAAGCCTGCAAGATCTACAACAAATCTGCTCTATTTAATTAAAAAACTGACAGAAGTGCTTCTGGTATGAACGCTGCCACCAAGATTAATGAACCAGCGCTGGTGTTGAAACAAGCAATGCAACGTTCAGTAGCTTAGTAAAGCTGAGCATGAATGTGCAATATCAAAGTACCTGAGAATTAATAATTTTAGTTGTGTCTCAATAGCACGAGTCTGCAAACGCGCTCTTAAAAGACTTAAAATTCCCATTATGCAAACCACGTCTGTATTTCTAGGTCTTGGACAACCTGCCATACAAGATAGGCACCTCTATAAAACCATACAATGTAAGCGAATCACGCTAAATCACCTCTAATAGTTTTTTCATCGACCAATATAAATTAAAAAAGAACCTGCCCTTACAAATGAAGTTTGTGATAAATTCACCGTATGACCATTGACTAGGACTATAATTATTGAATTTGAAAAATAAAATAATTGAATTCACACAACATGAATGTCAATGTATTTTTTTTTTCAAATTTGGATTGTTGGTTACAATTTCTCAGATGCTCGGAATTTACTTTACATTGTTTTGACTAATTTCGATATTCTCATAATGAAGCTGGATTGAAATTATAATTTAAAGTTTAGGAAATTATGACTTTCTGAAAAACGTTCAAAATTTCCTTCACCTTTGGCCAGGTTTTCCAGCGTTTCAAATCCCCTGACTTTCCCAGAACACCTGCATGGCGGCCAATCGTTGCCCATTGTAACCGATTGAGCGCATATTTCATTAAATTAAAAAAGGACATGTCTGGAAACATTTTCAAAACCCGGAGGATTTTTATGCAAAATTAATGGCACAGCTGATGGCATTGCTTTTCATGTATGAATAATGCAAACGTCGTCAAAGGGCAAAGTAAAATGTGGATCCCAGTGGCACCATTGTAAAATACAGCTTTTACTTTCATTTTCTAGCTACATGTATAACGAAAGAAGACCCACCAAAATTCCAACGCAAAAGCATGGGGTCACAGCGTCTCCGCTGAAAATTAATAGCAATAATAAACATTCGTGGATAATAAACAGCTGTCGCGCAAAAAATAGATAATTCAACACCAGGGTGAAGTTAAATGGTTCACTTGTGGTATGGAAGCTACTTTAAAATGGCGTTATGCCTTCATTTTTCTTCCAGTGTCAACTGTTTTTAGAATGAGGTTATACATGTAGATATGTCCGTAACCCAGATTATACGGAATATCAACTGTTGTATAGTCCCACTAACCTAGGCGATGCTAAACAAATAAAGTGATGAAAACAGAACATGTGTTGGCAAAAGTGGTTATCGCAACATTTAGCCAAGAAACGTTTAAAAATACACCAGCTTATGATGATTGAAGCAAAAAATAGCATTTGCTCAACATGAAGGAGCTTAAGCAACGCCAGATCAGCCGCCTAAGCAAACGATATTCCAGGCTGTTGCAAGATTAAAAGCAATCTTGGGTGTTGCATCAGGCAGCATTAAGACGACAATACATCATTACTGGCAACTTAAGTGAAACAATGTGCTACAAAGTAGTTTGATTGATGTAGATCCGCACCGGTTTCAAAAGAAAAACGCAACACTGGCATTTCTAAAATGTTTACAGAATCATTAAGTTTTTTTTTCTAAATTAGTGTCCCACGACTTTTTTTTCCTGGTTTTCTCAGTTTTACCATTATGCCCTGTTTGGTTTCCATTACCTGGTTATGAATGCCAAAATTGACACTGCAGTAATGCTTGTTAACCGAAACATGCAATGTACCTGCAGACTTAACCCAGGTCAGCAGATATAATAAACAAATTAGGGGAAATCCCCTGACAATGGATATGTCCAACACTTGCTTAATCAAAAACCATGCAAGCAAGACCTGTATGAGAAATTGCCTGACTTTTTCCGTGACTAACCAAGTTTTCAGGTCATGGGAACGCTGTAAATTTTCTACACATTTCTTTATTCTAAATCAAATTGATAATGGCGCATTTTTCAAAAATAATATCTTGGAATCGAATTGCTGAATTAACTATGAGTAATTATTAATGTATGAGAAATTCCCTGATTTTTTTCATGATAGTCCAACTCAGTTTTCAGGTCGTGGGAACCCTGTACGTTTTCAACACATTTGTTAAAAATATCTTGGAGTAGAATAGCCAAATTAACTGTTGTAACAAAAATGACGATTGAATTCAAACACAATCGGTCGAGATGGAATATCATGTAGAAACAATGAAGGCATTTCCCTCAATAACTTAGTAAGACATTAAAAGTTCCATCCCTGTTGCAGACGATGAACATAATTGAGCTTGTACCACAAAACACAAAAAAAATGCAATTTGCTGACCATGGCCAAAGCATAGCTGGTAAGTTACCACAGGTCCATGTTACGTGAAGCACGAAGTATTAAAGTTCCCAAAACCAGCTACTGCCCAAAATGAATCTGCTGAAATCTGCACTTTAGGCAAACGTGTACATGTATCGCACACCTCGCACCCAGTTCAATAAACAGGATTGGCAAGGGACTTAATCACGTTGAACGAGTGAATTAATCCAGAAATAGCGCCTGACTGCATCTCAGCTCCAGTTGTTGCAAATGGCGTCTCAATAACACCATGCAACGAGCTTCAGAGCATCTGTTGCTGAAGATGAAATCGCAATGTGAATGCACAATTATTAATACTTTCAATTAGCACTCATCAGTTTTTCAAATAATGCACAACTCGCAACGCTCGAATGGTCGCATATTCGGTGTTTGCCATCATTTTGCCTACATTGCAAATATTTGCAGCGCAAGCAATTTGTCGGCTCGAATAACAAATTACTGGCAACGTTGTTAAATCGCAATCGTGCTGGTTGAACTGGACAGGTCAACGGTTGGGATAATCGACAGAAATTCAAGCATACCATTAGAAATTATTGTCTTTGGCAATGTCAAAAGACAAGATTAAAATACATGCTAACGATCAATGCAAGAGTTACATCAAGGACGCCTCCGTTTAATTGCCTGTCAAGGGCCAATGTTCGCAAGCGCAAAAAGGCAAAAGCAGTAAATAAACAAGCGAGAGGTGCTTTATGTACCAATCGAAATGAGATTTTTAGAGCTAGCGTGAATAGAGCGTTAACCAAGGTGGCGGGTTTTCTTGGAAAAACTAATAATAATGATGCCAAGCTGCAACTTGCATTAAATTCCATTGAGTGGAGCTAGGGAAACGGTTTCCGTCGCTGGCACAAATAGTGCCACCTTAAATTGAGTTCAGCGTGGAAATCTATCGAGAATGAAGTCTTCCAACAAAGAGGTTTTTAGAAGAGAGCATTCTTGAAACAGATGGCAGAGCTAATTGGCATTAACAGGAGATGTATTTGATGCCAGCTAACATGGGTGTTTGGTACATGCAGGACTACCTATGGGTGCACAGACTCATTGTAGCACATTCGTCAAGCACGTTTAACCAAGAGGTCGCAATATATTTGGCTATTAGTTAATTGGGAAATTTAACTAGTCTAAAATAAATGTCACTTATCTCAATTTTCTGCACATTCTAACAACACGGCATAGTTAAAATTTATGAAATCAATTACCTGACCAACCCAAGTAAATTTCCCAAACTAAAACTTGCCCAAAAATCATTGGATTAGTCTACAAATTGCTCAGGCATAAGTTTATTAATAACTTAGATAAAACGTAAATTTTTGGAAAAACTAGATCGCAAACGATGAGTTTCAGTAAAAAACAAATAACCAATCTTTGACTGCAATCTAATAATTTAAATATTCCAACCAATTTCTCCCAGGACCCTTCTAGACCATCTTTGAAGAACGCCTTAGACGAAATTTTTGAAACTGCCATCTTAACCTCTTGGCAAAATTAATATTCATATGCTATTCATAAGGAATTTCCGACTTTCTCCGACTATCCCAGAGTCCCTAGATACGAACCCAGTGACACGTTTATTTGAATAGGCCTTGCGAAATAACCAAGATATTTTAAATCATCGCGCAAAAAGACAAACCATCTAATCAACATGGAACAGCCTTAATTAGTACAAACACTTGCTTCTTCTAATGAATCACCCCTTCCCAACATTTATACAATGTTGTAAAATGTTACAATCCGTATCGAACACCTATTTTAACCAGAAGGTAGTGAAGCAGTAAAGTTAGGCGGGATGCTTTGAAATCGTTAATTACATGATGACAATTAAGAGCAGTTGTTTTATGTTTTATGGGTTGGAAAATTGGTCTGATTACTGCTATTTACAACATTAACAATTAGTTGTAAAAGACATGGAGATTTGTTTTTAATGGTTTGACAAGCATATTTGTTCAGCCACTGCATTACTTTTAGCACATGCAAGTTCAGTCGAAAAACCAGATTACAAGTCTAAAAGTGACCCTTGAGGGCAGACAAATGCAGATTTCGATTTGGCTTCAATCATGTTAAGCCTACGAAAGTGTTTCTTAAAAGTTAACGCTACAAGATCATGTCAGGTGCTGTTGAACCGGACTGCAGCAGGGATCAAGGAACTGTTTTAAAAAGCAGATAACGAAAGTGAGCGCAAAAAAACGAGTACATCAACATGCGTGCACAGCGGATGCCAGTATTATAAATACCTGTTTTGCACTTATTTTTTATTATATTACTTATGCACTGCATATAGCAGATCGAGTGTGCCACCCTTGCTTCGTTATCTGCATTTCTGGCCCAGCTACTCCTAAGTAACACACGACGTAATACAAAGCACGTGAGCAGCTTTTGATCTATGGCAATGATCGCATGCCCTTCAATTTTTCATAGAGCGAGAGTTATTCCGTTTTCTTTTGCATTAAAATGTCATTACATTCTGAAACGTTTTCAGGCTCGCACAGGCAGATTTATTGCGCAAAATTGGGTTCAGAGCATAAATACGTGAAAACATGTGCTAGTGACAAAAGCAAACTCTATAGCAAACAATGCGAAACCCATATTTACCATTAGCCACAAATTTGAGTGGATAGCAGCTGGGACCAAAGTTGAAGCTACATTATATTACGCACTCACTTCGATAACCACATCAGTTAGCGTATTAACATTCAGCCTAAACTAAAAATCAACACAGAATACAGGATTATATTAAGATACAACGAGGAGTACTTTGCTTCGCAAAAACTGCAGTTTTTTATGTTTTTCATATACAATTTAGAGATGCCCAGCTAGATGGGTTCGACCCTGTGTGTTTAAATCAGGGCTCCCACAGCTTTTGAAACAAAATCCTCTGCCATTCCTAGGCTGCAGATTTTATTTTCCACTGACCTTAAAGAGTTTTCCCATCGGTCAATGTAAAGTAAAAAGAACCTGCCCTTTTTATAAGTAATCGCTTTTAAAAATCAATATGGCCGTTGACTAGATATACCCTGGATGTCTACTGGATTTAATTGTAATTGAAAACTCCATGACTTCAAAAATGTTTAATGCACATTAGAATATAGGGTTGTTCAACTTTTATGTCATCACTAAATGCAGAAACGCCCTTCTACCACAATGTCGATATGATCACTGGCCAAAAAACGCTGAAGGTGAACTTTTTTTTTGACAAATGTTGAATTTTAACATAAATGTTCTTTCTTTAGTTTAATCAATCAAAGGATCGGTAGACACATTAATGCTGCTTTTAATTTGGATTTTTAATTAAGATTATACAAAATTCATAATTTGGATAATTTCAATAGTGACGTAATGAAGCCAAATAGAAGTAAAGAAACCGCGGGATTTTCTTCCATTGTGCAGACGGATTGAAATTCTAATAAAAGTTAGAAAATCCCCATGACTTGTTCAGCATTTTTTTTCAAAATTTCCCTGACTTTCCCAAGATCTGCGGAGACCTAACCTGTTTAGAATTGTTAACATCCTTCATCGATCTCGATGCATGCACTCTGACATCCCGATTACCAGAAAAAAGCGAAAAATACAAGCGAAGAATTTCCTTGAAAGATTTCCAACAGTCAAGAGCAAATTCGCGTTAAGGATTTCAGTTTGTCACGGATAATTAGCCCCGCAAACAGCATTCGCGTCTGCAAATCCATTCCTTAATCCGAACCTGCTTAAGTTTAACTTTATCAACGTGCAAGGAGTGAGCCCTGTTGTGAGCTTGAGAAGAAAAGTCTAGACAAGAAATGCTTAAATAATGGCGGCCGGACTTTTAAAAAGGGTTGAAAAGCGAGAACCCCTCTCGCATTGTGATTAGTCATCCAGCCAAAAACCGACCTCAACGAGTCTTTGGTATGCACGGGCGATGGAACTGACCTGAAAGATAGACCAGTTTAACAAAATGAAACAAAAGGAAATGGAAAATTACCAGCCCGTGCAAATTTCAATGGCAAAAACCCGGCAAGATGACGAATAGCTTTACCCCCCAGGCTCAGTATTGACACGCAGGTGAAATTTGGATTTCAATATTTACAACAAAAACATTCATTTATCACAGTGACTCAGGAATGTAGTAGGTGAAATTTTTTTATTTAATAAAATAGCAAAAATAATGGATTTTACGTGTAATTTAGTAATTTTTCATAAAAAAATATTAGAAAATGCATGGTACTGATAACGAAAACGCCGTATGCTAAATTTATAGGTAAACGTAGATCTCAAATACAGCTTTTCTATTGTTTATTTTCTGATATACTTATACCCAGCTCGCTGCTTATACCAATTTAATCCAGGGATCCCACTAAAAATTCGCAAACCGATTGCCCTGACATTCCCTGACACGTTTTCAGACATTTCCCTGACATTTTGCATGGAATTTTTTTTAAAAAATAAGAAAAATGATGGATTTTATCAGAAATTTTTCTAAAACATGATGAATAATCAATTGGCTGATGCAAACTATCAATTCCCCTGACATTCCCCGACATTTTGGCGAATTCCTAGACAATCCATGATTTTCCCTGACTTCCCAGATGCAATCGTTGAGCCACAAGAAATATCCAGATATTATATGAATTTCCCTGACTTTTGCAGGTTTTCCAGACGGTCAGTCATCCTGCGATTAAAATCCATTAAATTGCTTAAAATAAGGAAAATCAATATAGGGCAAAAGCAAACTAGGGGCATTATTTCATTTAGCGTCTTACAAACAAGCACGTGTACCTCCGATTGGGATGGCAGCAAATCGCCCATTAGCAGCGTTTCATTCGCAACATCATTTCTTTCCAAAACCCTGATAAGGAGATGCCCAATTTAACAGAGCCACAAAACTCAGAGGTGGATTTTCAAAGTGATTCCCTGCGGGGTTCAACATTGCGAATGCTTTAATTTTACACAAAATGCGTGCAGGGGATTTTAATATGAAAACATTTTATTTTAATTAACGGATTGTTTTGCTGTAAAAAATCGTTCGCCCAGCTTATGTAATTAGCAGCGTATGCAAATGCGCATATCGCGCATCTAATTAGCTTACCCTTCATATACATGTACATGTAGACTAAGACTGCAGATGGAATTGAAATGAAAAACGCTAAGAGATGAGGCAGAAATAAGAGCGCATTAAAAACTGAATCAATGGAGAATTCGTGAAATGCCGAGCTAATTAATATTAAATAAGGCTGGTGCCTATTGATTCCCATTAATCATGGGAAGAGGGAATCGGTAGGATAATTCTTAAGCATAGCCAGGCATATGCGCAAAAACTTAATTTTGGCAATCCATTATGCCATATTCAGTTTTATAATTTAAAATAAGTCTAGATTTAATTGAATTTGGCCCTAGTCATCTCTAAAACGTACCACGAAATCAACTTCAGAAGAGTTCGGGGCATTTACAATTAAGCGTACATGTATTATCAATAAAATTAGGCCATGCTCTTTCTGTAGACAAGGATTTTAATGGAGAATTGTGACAAAATTAATTTATACCATTTCCAGCTTCGTTAATACATGTAACTAACAATGGAAGCGCCCCCTTCTCAAGTTGATATGGACATCGATGATCTTATTTTAAATTTAATTACAATCCAAACTATCAAACAGCAATACCGGTATGGGCGCAATGTTGAATTGTTCGCAAAGATATGGCTGCCAAAAGCTCGATGAAGCCGCATGTATGTTATAGATCTGATATACGACTGATTTGAATTCAACAGCAATAACTAAATACAAAACGTGTGCACATGTCCTGGCAATATCAGTAGTTTCTACAATTATCATCACGTACACGAATCAATACATACATACATGTATGTACTACAGTATATCACCGTATTTTACACTGATGTTTCCACCAGCGGTTCAATTTAGTTTCGATAATCACCATGTCGTTAGTGGTAATTTAAATATAATTCATCCTTCGAAGATAAGATTTATTGCTAAGAAACTTGGTTCGTTCCAAGGTGATATCATGGCTTGGCGCCGGCCCGCACCCAAATTAAGCTACTGTTGGCAGGAGATGTAATTAAGCACAAATTCATAGACTGTCAGACTGCATTCAATTTCAACTCTTGCAAAAATGCATGCACGTTGCATGAAAACAAGATTGTAACCCAATTGCATGATCCATTGATGTGCACGGTACCACCAAGGCTGTTCGCAAGGGCGTTCGCAAATCTGCGACAGCATGAGCGCATCAACACTCGATGTTTTGAACAGCTTTCAGTCACAATGGCGTCACATACGATGACCATATACAGGGTTCCCACTCAAATTCTCAAGTCGGTTTGCCCGACACTTCCATCCCCTTGACATTCCCTGACTTTCCAGAAAGTGGGATTAACCCTGCATGCTATACCTCAGATGATTCCTTTCGTGAACGACAACCCCATCCTTCGCAGCTAGGCCACGCCAAGGAATCTAGACACGGATTGCACCAGCAAAGACGCATTGGGAAGCCAAAATCTTCCATCATCTCTTGCAGCGTGAAGCATCCTAAGACGTGGCCAATCCGCCCCATTGTGCAGTCTTAAAGGAAGGCGTGATCAATCCATCAAACTGGCATTCCTTCTTGCAGCTCAACGTGCGCGTAAAGCCCCTCATGATTTCCGCCTCAAAACACTACATCATGCAGCGGTTGGATTTCGCTTTCGGATTCTTAGTTTCACAAAATTCATGGGCAATGAAGGTCTACAGTAGATGCATGCACTGAGCCAGTTGCATAAAAGCTCCTTTCGCCGAAGTGCACCTTTGCACAAAAGTAGCATTCTCGACCTAAAAGCAACACTTTGAAAAGTGCCAGTTGAAAGTGCGTTGCATAAAGCATTTTTCGCCGACATAGTTCGTTCTCGAAGCAGGCCTTAAAACAGGCGAGTAAATCTTTGCTCATGTACATAAAATTATAGAAATTTATTAGCGCAAAGAGTTATCGGAAGTTTTCAAACGAAATTTACCTAGCACTTTTGGCTTTTTACAAAAATTACCAAAATGCATAATTGCGTAAAAATGTAATAACCTTTGCAATACATTTGTTGGTTTTAATAACGGCTTTTCCTGGTTGGTTATTACCCTAGTATAGACGGGCATTTTTATCAACGAGTTAATTTGGTTATTTTTTCATTTTCTGTAAAAAGAAAATGCTCGATTTTTACGTCATTTTAACGTCACCTGTGTCCCAGATAGAGATTTCACGGTACTAAGAAACCTCGAAAGGGGTAGTTTTCCGCAACACACTTCCAAATCGAAAGTTCCACTTTGGTCCGAAAGTGACACTTATGCGGAAAAAGTTAGTTTTACGCAACCGGTTCCAGCTATAGCCTTCGGTATTTTTTCTCCCTGGCACTGGTGCAGCAGCGCCGTCCCTCGTGTAATGCGAACTGTACAGTACACATCAGAGAAAGCTCAGTGGCAATTCCGAACTGGCGATTAATTATTTAAAGAGTGGCAAATTGAAAATGATATCCCAAGCCCCACGACGACAAATCGATCGGGTTTTGCGGCGCATGAAATAGCCACCGATACAGCCATTGGAAAACAAACAATGGCTGTTGCAAATCCGTCCACCCCCACCCACTTCAGGAGCGCCGAAGCGCTAAATGCCAATGACTGCCGTTAATCCATTATCTGACACCGTGCCAGAACATCCGCCAGGCCCACTGGCGCATCCCGTTACAACATTGCCATCGCTTTCAAGGTTAACGGGTTCTTGTACAGCGTGAGGGACATGAGCGCCATTGGCTGCTAGTTTTGGAGATGAGTGTGACGCGCCAACGTTATTTTTGAGTTCGCTCGTGTCAACTTGAGCCCCAAAACTGCATGAAAAACAAACAATTCAAATTCTCGCCTTCATCCCGTCCCCTTTTAGTTGACTAACATTCCTCGCCGTTGTGGCCTCCGACCACCAACACCACCTAAAGACGCACTTTAATTTCCCCATTCCGTGATTAATTACGTCCATGAATTTTAATTTTTGAGAAGTCATTTGGGTTAACCACCAAATGGCAGCTCTGATGCAGATTGCGGGGAACCCGGGGTTTGGTATGGCATATCCCATGACTTTTCAATGCCTTCAACAATGATAATGCCTATTGCAATATGGATCCTTCAAGTTTAATGCCATTAATACACGGTTCCCGCAACTTTAGTAAAATCCCCTGACTTTACCAGGTTGTGTGGAAACACTGTAAATAGTGATTTTCAGAAACATCATCTACCACTGTGATGACAGAATTTATTGAATTTCTGCATACCTACCCTAACAGCACGTGCACATGTATAACGGTATAGCAAACGTTGTAGTGAAAATTATTAACTAGCCTACTATTATATTAAGTTGTACAGGTAACACAAATATGATGACGTCATAAAATCTTCCGTGCCCACCCATCCAACATTCCCGCTTCAGTATAGGTACACACCTCATAAATTGTCAATTTCCGGCTTATTAGGCAGCATGTCAAGGGAAATCATCTTATACTTTTTCTTTTAAAAAAAATCTTGGTACCCCATAGTTTTAATTCGTAGCACTGGCAGGTATGTCACATCTGAGACAATGGTGCTCTATGGCAAAACGATTTTCAAACTTGCTTGTCCTGCAAATTGAGATTTTTTAGGATGTCTCACTACTGAAGCTGGGGTGAGAAATGGCATTTTATTGACATTTATCACCACTGCTTCAGCTCAACATCCACATTTTTTACCTTGCCCAGCAAATCAGACAGAAGTGGTCAGGCAGGTTGTGTGAAAATCCATACTGATGCTCCGCGTAACAAATTAAAATGTCGAATTTTCAGCAACGAAGAAAAAAGTCCAAATTATGATAAAGCGGACAGTAAAATGCATGCAAAACGCTCCCAAAATTGCAGAGTTCCTAAATTATTCGCTTGACCCAATTTAAGTCCAACACATCACTGTTGGAGAATTAGGGGGTTAAACCCATGGTAGCTACATTCAAGGTTTAGAGGTGGGACGTGATCGAGATCGATTAGCGCTAAATTAAAAATGAAAACCAGTTCAAAAAGCGGAAAAACTAAGAGGTTCATTTTCGTGTAATCCGATTATTGTTGAATAAATAAAACGAAAGTGGTTTAGAATTAATCGAAAGTGGAACTTCCTGAAAACTACGCGGACTGCTGATCTCTAGCATATTGCATGTGATTCAATGCACTCTGCAGATGGCTCCAGCTTATTTTTAACCCACTGCCATTTCCAGCTGCTACAGTATATCTGACAGCACTGACATGATAACACACTTTGAAAGCAACAGAATTACCATTCTGACATTCAATTAAGACAATTTGCTACAGTGTATCAAACTGAATGCAGAGCCAATGCGTCGTTAATGTTGAAGGAAAAGGAGTTTCCAGTTTCCCAACGCACCAGGGTAGTTTACCTTAGGCTTGATTTAACCAGGGTCAATATACCGCAATTTTGTATACAGAAGCAGGCAGATAGGTGGAGGTAAGGCAACAACAGTTACATGTACGTCCACCTTGCTGAACAAACATTTTTCCCGAGTCAATCCCCCTCAGTAATTCGACGTTTTTTATTTACCTCTCGCATGTGCACCGACTTCTTATAGCACAGTTCAACGTCAAATTCCACTTTTGGCACGTTAGGTTCCAGACGCTCGGTTAATTCTCATCAACGCAACACGTTAATGCACCTACATTTACATCAGCACTGCTTCCGGTATCGTTAAATCCGCATCACTTTCTCAATTCATTAATGCGAGAAGATAACATCAATATTCCGAGGCTAGCTCCCGGAACAGAGCATACACGTTTGAAACTGAAATCCAGCCTCTTCGGATCACGGTTAATTGAAATTCCTTTTTAAAAGCCTTCATTAAAGCCATTCCGACGGAAATTAATTAGCCCCAGCCCTTAATGGCGCATTATTTTTCTCAACCGTGGCCACCTCTTAACCCAGCGCACGAAGAGCTTTTTGGTTCGACTGATAATCTACACTTTCACCACTTAATCCCGGCCTTGCATATCACAATCTCGTAAGGAATGGCATCGTTCATCAAGAGTCATCCAGAACAGCGTGAAATTAAACACGTTATGCATCGTTTCACCATTTTTTGGTGGACAAAGGCACGCCGAGAGAGCACACGTTTCAGAGGTTGGCATTTGATAACAGAATTAGGAGACACGAAATATCACCCTACACTCGCCCTATATTATTATTACTTAACAAAAAACAGTCTTACCAGATACAGGTGCTGAGCTCCAGGGTGGCTCCCTCCACTGATTGCTCAGGAAGATTCCCTTGGACTCATCCGGTTTGGAGCCATCTTCAACACCCCATAGTTTCTTGGCAGCTGGAGCAATCTGAAACGACAAGATCCGAAATTAATAAGTGCCAAAAAAGCTGCCAGGTACGACGAGCTAATAGCGCGTGAATAAGAAATATGAATATTAAGTCGCATCGCCAGCCTGTTAGTTTTAAACACTACATTAAACGTTGATCGCCAGCGTTTTCGCCAATTTGCAGCTTAATAATGGTCATGCTGCGGCCTAATTCATGTGACCGACTTTACAGAAATTTGCCTAATTACTACGTCTGTTGTGAATTTACATCAATTTTTGTTGCCATATTCAATAGCAACGAATGAAGACCATGCAGCCCACGAGACATCTGCAGGCATCCCCTTCATTGCTTACCAAATACAGTAATTGTATACGAACTCCGCACTGGCAACTTCCGATGGCCTCGAGTCATACCGTAAACATTTTCGTGGCACTCCTTCGTCGATATGAAGTTTTAAAATTATGCAAATTTCACAAACAACAAATGGAATGTAGCCTATATGCGTACGTACAAATACTCTTACCAGGGTGGCAAACAAATTCTGATTTTCAAAATTTAGGACTTTTTTAGGACTTTTTAAAGAAAACCCTAAGGATTTTTTTTAGGACTTTTTAAAGTCAAAATTGAGCACTATTTTATGATTATTCCAAAAAAGACGCAATTTTTACAAGGCA